>JAPTHA010000008.1:22878016-22888125 GCA_029814585.1 Gymnapogon annona
TGCAAATGAAGATCTGTCAGACTGTTACTTCCTGTTCTGCACTCATACAAACCAGCTACTCCTGCTCTAGAACTTATGAGATTGTTACTTACTCTTATAGAATGGTAAGAGACAACATCCAATCATGTCAAGGCACCTACATATTACAGCGAAAAACCAAACAGGAAGTTGTGTTATATGTCGAAATCAAAGAAGCTCCAATGTATGGATGGGATTGAAGGACAATATAGAACATAAAGTAAACACACCGGACACAGAGCACCTACACTACATGTGGAAACACAAAACTCCAAAAAAAAAATCCAACTAGAATCCAAAAGAATGCAAAAGGGGTTAGAGTGCATGAGAATGAGAACTATCCAGGTTATTGCAGGATGGGTAGATGGGGTGAAGACATGTTATGAGGCCACGCTGTTGAAAAATCTGTAATACTGCTAACGTTTTTAGTTTTCGGTGAATCAATAACAATTTAACGTCATTCGGTTTTACTTTACAATCACATCAAGGGTGAGTGAGGCTGTATTAGGTCATAAGATTAGTATTCAAGATTCAAGATTCAAGAACTTTTATTGTCATTACACACATGACGGACATGGTGGAACGAAATCTGTTTCCCCGGTCCCAGTACAAGCCTAGAAAAAATATACTCAATATAAAATATAAAATATACAATCAAAATATAAAATCTAAATCTAAAAAACCCATAGGATTTAAAAAAAAACAGATATTAAATTAGATCTTTGAACTCAACTATTACAGGTACCCATGGCGATACATCACCCTGTGGCTGTGATGTAGAGCGTGTTGTCCAATGGGTGAATGGTTGGCGGTTTGAATCCTGGCTCTGCCCACATGTCCAAGTGTCCTTGAACTGAAGCCTAAATTGCAATATGTGCAATTACAAGAAAGGATATCCTATTCAATCTCTAACTCCTAACGATTCATATTCATCAATATTTAGGCATGAAGCAAAATCCTCGTGATGATGAAGTCTTTCGGCTTTTTCCCTTCCGGTGTCATGGCGGGGAATCCAATTCGCATATCTGATTTGGCAGGAGTTTTTTATGTCGGATGCCCTTCCTGACACAACCCTTGTGTTTAGGAAACCTTGTAGAGATCCTCGTAGAAATCACCAATAATACTAAGAACAACAGACATGTGTCTAGCATCTATATGAAAAAGTGTAATCCTGCATTTGTTTGGTTATTTTGTCATTTTATTCATATAGTGGGTTGTGTCAGGAAGGGCATCCGACGTAGAAACTGCTGACAAACAAATATACGAAATGGATTCGCTGTGGCGACCCCAGAAGGAAAAAAGGCCCGAGTCCACCTTGTGCGGCTTGAGTTTCCATGGTAACAGGTTGGGCAGCTGGTCCCCGAGTGGCTCGTCAGGCAGCACTAATCATCCTGGAAACGTCGATCTACTACTGCTCCGGACACACACGCGAACACACAAAATAAACAAACAAACACACCGGAGGAGTCCACAGGAAGAGGCGCGACTCCAGCAAGTGCACTGAACGAGATGTTGTGACATAAATAGATACACCGACGTGAGTTGTCGCCAAGTGTTTGGTTCTGTTAACCATCTGTAGCGCCCGGTGTAGCTATTGCTAATTCGGCTAATGCTAACCTTAGCTAGTGCAGTCAGTGCTGTTAGCTCTGTCTCTGGAGATGCTAACAGGCTCAACTACTGTAAACATCCAGGGAGTCTGAAGGGAAAATAATCTTTTCTGACAGATATCAAACTATTCAAAGTCCGTAAAACGTCTGGTATTCAAAAGACGTGGTCTGAATCCCAATAAAATTGTATCTATGTTAACATTTTATTCATTCTTGTCGCATCTTTTCAGTTTACTTTGGTCAAACTCTGTCATGGGTTTGTGTGAACTCAGTATTTCTGAAAATAAATAATTACGAATCTTCAAACCCACCACTGAACATAATGCAGCGTTTACACCTTACCTTCTACTTGCACATATTTTGACAGCATATGGTTAATTTATATGCTGATATAAACGGTGCTTCTGTCTACACACGTTAATTTACCTGCACTGATTGAACAGGAGATAATTTGTTCAAAACTGAATCTTAATTTTTTTTTTTCAAAATTTCTGGTCAGATCTTTAAAAGATAATTTGATTTAATCATTTGATGCTATATCTGCATCCAATCTGGAAGCACAAACTTGATGATTTGTCTGACTGATGAAGGAATTTTACATTTGAAGTGCTTTTACACTATTTTCTGTTTATTCGAGTGAAGACACTAATGCAAAGCTCGATTACAATCCTGCATTTATACCTTACTTTCTACTTATTTATATGCTTGTCTAAAATTTGCCTCGACCTACAGTACATACATGTTCAAAGATATTTTGTTCAAAACTTAAATCAAATCGAATCAGTCTATTGGCAAAGTTTGACTCTGCTCACTGTTCAGACATTCTAACAGTTCAAGTTTTTTATTTGTCGCATGCATGTTCAGGAAGGCAGTGAAATGCAGACAGTGTAACAATTTAAGGGAAATGACAATAAATAAAAATAAATGAAAGAATGAGCATAGGAGAAGAATTAAGTTAGTGTGCAATGTGTGCAACAACTGGTTGTATAATACACGAGTTGAAGAGAATAATATTGGTTGTGTGACTACGTAAGTTTCATGAATTGACAAAATTAGTGCAATAAACATCTTAATCTGATTTTTTTTCTGATTTTCTAATGAGGCCTTGAAAAGATCATTAAAGTTAATCGTTTGCCACTTCATCTTAAACTGGAAGCACAAACTTGAGTTGCCTTTACTTTTTATATGTATTTTTATTTTAAGGAATTTTACATTTGAAGCGCTTTTACACTATTTACTGGAGTGAAGACACATAAGGAAAGATTTTTTTACTCAAAAGGCAAAGCCCGATTAAAATGTATAGATATAGCACATTGTGTGTGTAATATATGTTGTATCAGTGTGCATATTTACGGAGGTTAATCCTAAGTATTGTTGTTATCTCTTACTATAATTTGTCTCCATGAAAAGATGCTGTGTTTTTGTGTTAGGCAGAGGTTATGCTGCAGCTCCCTCTGGTGGTGACCGCCCGGGTGGACGTCGTCCTCCTGCTGGTGTCCCTGTTGGCCTTCTGGACCCGCCTGAGCCACCTCAGTTACCCCAATGCTGTGGTGTGAGTGGGATTATATGTATAGTGTCTGTGTACTGGTGTGTTCATGGACACTCGGATGTCTGATATGTGATTTTATCTGTGTGTGTGTGTAGGTTTGATGAGGTATATTATGGACAGTTTGTGTCTCTCTACATGAAGAGAGTGTTCTTCATTGATGATAGCGGCCCGCCCCTTGGTCACATGATACTGGCTTTTGGAGGTCGGTTAAAATATGCACCACAACATTCAACATTGTTGATGTCAGTGGCTCAGTGATGGGTCTTCCTTACTCTGCATTGACTTATTTGCCTTGCAGCCTACCTGGGAGGTTTTGATGGGAACATTGTGTGGAACAGAATTGGAGCAGGTAGGAAAACCTTCCGCTTTGACCTTTTTTTTTAATAGTTGGAGTACCTCTGCAGTGTGGATTTTTGTTTTGTACATCTTTTTGTACAGTCTCTATAATCTGGGTGTTGTTTGTTTTGTTGTAAGGAGTCTCCCTGTAATGTGGCTGTGTTTGTTTTGTTGTACAGAGTCTCTCCCTATAACGTGGGTGTCAAATCAAATCCAACTTTATATAGCGCCAAGTCACAACAACAGCTCTCTCACAGCACTTTACATATAGAGTTGATCCAAACATGGGACTCTCCTGAACTCTTGGATTAGTTGTCATAGAAACCCAGCAGAATCCTCCAGGAGCAAACACATTGGAAACTTCCTTTATACAGGCAGAAACCTGGAGCAGATCCTGACTCCTGGAGGATGGTGGTCTGCACTGAGCAGTTGGATTTAAAGGGACAGGGAGAAGTGAGAGAGAGAATGGGAAGTAATGAGTGGGAGGGAGGGGTGAGAAGGAGGAGATAATGAATGGGAGTCTCTATAACGTGGCTTGGTTTGTTTTGCCGCACAGAGTATCCTGGCAGTGTCTGTGTGTGGAGTTTGAGGCTGCTGCCAGCTCTGTGTGGCGCTCTGTGTGTTCCTCTGGTCTATCTTCTCACTCTGGAGCTGAAGTTCTCTCATCTGTCAGCGCTGGGAGCTGCACTGCTGCTGCTGCTGGGTGAGCACCTTCACAATGACATCACCAACTGACGTATCACATGCTCTACATCTCGCTTCAGAGATAGCACTTATCCTCTGGCTGTCAGACACCTGAACCAACTATGAGTCATTAGTGCAGTATTGGATGTATGTATTGTACACGTGCAATATGCACGAGCACTTTATGCCAACTGTTGCACTTCCTACGCTGCTGGGTTCTGTTTGTTTCTTATGTTTTCTGTCTTTCTGTATTTATGATTGTCTGTAGAGAATGAACCAAGACAAATTCCTATCAGCTTTGTTGAAATGGCAATAAATTCCTTGAATCTTGTCATACTAAGTAGTACCTCTGTTGTTTTTCAGAGAATTCTCTGATCGTCCAATCACGCTTCATGTTACTGGAGTCTGTTCTCATCTTCTTCATGTTATTGGCCTTCTTTTCCTATCTACGTTTCCATAATGCCACACACAGGTGAGACCTCTAATCATTAAACCCTGAAGGTTAGACAATTTTGCTGTTTGCTGTGAGTCACCACCTTCTACAGAGTTTAACTAAGGCAGTCCTTCTCAAATACTGGAGTGGGACACCCTCGGGGGATGGATCTGTCCCCCCTTGTAACAAGCTTTTTTTTGCCATACTATAATACAGTGTACTGTTTACATCTGCAATAATACCCATCTGTACATACAGTATTTATTTATCTGTTATATATTCCCCCTCTCTCCTGATCATGTGCCGTTGTGTCCTTGGGCAAGACACTTCAACCACCTTGCCCATCCCTGTATGAATGTGTGTGAATGATGACCCTGCGATGAACTGGCGACTTGTCCAGGGTCCCCCCCCCCCGCCTTCGCCCTGAGTAGCTGGGATAGGCTCCAGTGACCCCCGCCACCCTGCAAAGGATTCAGCGGGTTTGGAAGATGAATGAATGAATGAATATTGCACTTCTGCTATTTGCACTTCTGATTAGATGCTCAACCTTTTCCTCAGTGCCACTGTCTCTAGTCCGTACAACATGGCTGGTCGCACCAGTTTTATACACCTTCCATTTTAGCAGAAACTCTTTCTATCACACATCACACCTGACACTTTTCTCCACCCGTTCCATCCTGCCTGCACACGCTTCTTCACCTCTTTCCTACACTCTCCATTGCTCTGGACTGTCGGCCCTAAGTACTTAAAATCCTCCGCCTTCTTTATCTCTTCTCCCTGTAACTTTCTTCCACTTGGGTCCCTCTCATTCACACACATGTATTCTGTCATGCTACGGCTAACCTTCACTCCCCTCTTTTCCAGAGCAAACCTCCACCTCTCCAGTTTCTCTTCAACTTGTTCCCTGCTCTCACTACAGATCACAATGTCATCCGCAAACATCATAGTCCACGGAGATTCCATCTGTCAGTCGGTCCATCACTATAGCAAACAAGAAGGGGCTCAGAGCTGAACCCTGGTGCAGTCCCACCTCTGCCTTGAACTCCCCTGTCACACCTACAGCACACCTGACCACTGTCTTATAGTCCTCATACATGTCCTGCACCGCTCTAATATACTTCTCTGTCACTCCAGACTTCCTCATACAATACCACAGTTCCTCTCTGGGACCCTGTCATAAACTTTCTCCGGATCTACAAAAACACAATGCAGCTCCCTCTAATCTTCTCTGTACTTCTCTATCAACATCCTCAAAGCAAATACTGCGTCTGTAGTGCTCTTTCTTGGCATGAATCCATACTGCTGTTCACAGATGCTAACTTTGTCCTTAGTCTAGCTTCGACTACTCTTTCCCATAACTTCATTGTATCAGCTTTATTCCTCTGTAGTTACCACAACTCTGTACATCTCCCTTGTTCTTAAAAATGGGCACCAGCACACTTCTCCTCCATTCCCCAGGCATCTTCTCTCCATCTAAGATCCTGTTGAACACCCCAGTCGAAAACTCTACTGCTACCTCTCCTAGACACTTCCATACCTCCACAAGTATATCATCAGGACCGAGTGCCTTCCCATTCTTCTCATTCTTCCCATTCCTCTTCAGTGCCCTCCTCACTTTACTAATCTTTGATCCTTCCTGGTCCACAACATTCACCTTTTCTACTCTTCGTTCCCTCTCATTTTCCTCATTCATCAGCTCTTCAAAGTACCTAAATTAAAAAAATAAATTAAAAATAAATTAAATCAACCCCTGCAGCCTCTAACACTGCGTCTCAGACCAGCTAACATCAGTGAAGTCTGTGAAGATTGGAGTTGTGCCACTAACACTTAATCCACTTTAATACATTTATGACATGAATTCATTGTTGCGATGATTATGTGTCACTGACCGACTCGTCACCGGTTCCTCTTCCGCTTCTTTTACAATACTACCTCACTATTTCCAATACTGCCTCGCTATTTACAATACTACCTCACTATTTGCAATACGACCTCACTATTTACAATACTGCCTCACTATTTGCAATACTACTTAACTGTTTACAATACTACTAATACTGCCACCTCACTATCTACAAGACTACCTCACTACTCATCTGTACCATGGATGTAGGGAAACATCCAACATCTGTGCAATACTTCTGTGCAATACATTGTTTATAGTGTGTTTTGCATTTTATCGAACCTGCATTACCTTTGCGTACTTTTATTAACATCTTTGCACTGAATCTAGAGAAGCCCTTTTAATCTCCTTGTACCTGGTGTAATGACAATAAAAAGTATTCTATTGTATTCTATTCTTCAGTTCTTGGTTCAGATTCTGCTGGCTGTTACTCTCTGGGGCCTCCTGTGCAGCAGCTGTTGGGTAAGAAGCTCTTCATTGTGTGTGTGTGTGTGTGTGTGTGTGTGTGTGTGAGTGATCTGAAACCTGTACCTACTCTAACGTAAAGCATGCTGAATCTGAACCATACCTATCATAAAAACTAGCATTACTCACAGATGATACAATGAATAACATGCTTGAGTATTTATGTATATTGATATGTGTGAATATAAATGTGTACATGATGTATAAGTTGTTGATGTATTGTACATAGTATTTTTTACCCCAAAAACAATTCCCCTCTGGATCAATAAAGTATTCTGATTGTGAAGTACAGTATATACAGTATGTGAACGTAACCTGCTCAGACTAAAAACAACAAAATGTTTTTTTATCTTTTAGCTTTGGTCAAACCAGGTCATGGTTTTGTGAGATGAACTCAGTATTTGTGGAAATACATAATTACAAACTTTCAAACCCACCACTGACCCTAATGCTGCATTTACACCTTACCTTCTACTTGCACATATTTTGACCCCATATGATTAATTCATACAGTTTCTATAAAAGCTGCCACCATCTACATACATGTTAATTTGCCTGCATTGATTGAACAGAAGATAATTTGTTCAAAGCTTAATCTTAATTTTCTTTCTAAATTTCTTGTGAGACCTTGAAAAGATAATCAAATTTAATCTTTTGACACCATATCTTCATCTTAAGCTGGAAGCACAAAGTTGAGTTACTTTTAGTTTTTATACGAGTTAAGAAATTTTAAGGAGTTTTACATTTAAAGCGCACATTATGTCGTATAAAAGGTCCTATGTGTATACAATTCTGAACACAGCCAACGTGCGTACGTTTGTGTGTGTGTGTGCGTATGTGATCAGGGTGAAGTACATGGGCGTGTTCTCGTACCTGCTACTCCTGGGCGTGGCCTCTGTGCACACCTGGAATCTGATTGGAGACCAAGCCGTCAGTCATGTGAGCCAAGAGTCACACTGAGCGCAACTCACCGAGCGGTCACACAGCCAGTGAGACTAATGTACAGGTTACCAATGTCTTTGTGCCTGTGTGTGTACTCAGGTGAGTGTGTGTGTGCAGTGCGTGTGTCGAACAGTGTGTCTGTTGGTAGTTCCAGTTCTCCTCTACATCTTCTGGTTTTATATCCACCTGAGCGTCCTGTACCGCAGCGGACCACATGATCAGCTGATGAGCTCTGCCTTCCAGGCCAGCCTGGAGGTAACGCACTCAAAAAAACACACATTCACGCGTCTAGGTTAACCAGGGGGTCAGCCCAGAATCATAATAATGCATGAGCTCCTCGTCTCCCTGTCGTTTCACCTTAATCTTCACAAACGTCTAACCCAAGGGTGTCAAACATGCAACCTGGGGGTCAAATGCAGCTTTTGATTTTACCTGGGTACTTTCCGAACTATAAGTCGTTCCAGAGTATGTGTCACACTAGCCAAAAAAAAGCATAATAAAGGAGGAAAAAACATATATAAGCCGCACTGGAGTATAAGTCGCATTTTTTTTTAAAACTGAAATTCTTGTTTAAAACTGAAATTTTTTTTGTAAATTTTTACATTTAACAAAAACATTTACAACACAGTGTCAGTCCTCCTGTACACAGTCCATTTTTTCTCTCGATCCTCGTATAAAGTTTGTTGCAGTCTTATCATGTGTGTTAATCTCTCCATAGTGTGAATTTCTTCCACTATTTCTGTCCACATATTAATGCTTGGGGGGTCTTCTTTAAGCCACCTCTGTGCAATGGCTTTTTTAGATGCTGCCAGAAGGATTTGAATCGAATATCGGTCTTTACTTTGTATTTCTTTTACTGTCAAATTTCCGAGATATAGTATACAGCATGTCTTTGGTAGATTGTATCCCACTATTTTCCCAATATCTTATAGTTTCTATTCTGTAGTTTGTAATCTACAGAATAGGAAATTTTCTTTTCTATGCCATTTTTGTTCAGTCTTTCTCAGTTGTTTTTCTAAGTTTCTGCTCATGTTGAAATGATACATTTTCAGAGGTACAAAAGTAGCAGGCACAGATACTCAGGCTAGACTGGAGCGCCCTCTTGCGGTTGTTAGTGAAAACAATACGCGAATGTGTTAATAATTCAACACATAAGTCACTGCGGAGTTTAAGTCACACCCCTGGCCAAAATCTGAAAAAAAAACAGTGACTTATGGTCAGAAAAATATGGTCAATTAAATTGTTGTTATTATTATTATCATTATTATTATTATTAATAATAATCATCA
Organism: Gymnapogon annona; assembly: GCA_029814585.1. NCBI lineage: Eukaryota > Metazoa > Chordata > Actinopteri > Kurtiformes > Apogonidae > Gymnapogon > Gymnapogon annona. Next base: position 22,887,243 of record JAPTHA010000008.1, read on the forward strand.
TCATCTCACCTATGGTCACGAGCTTTGGGTCTTGACCGAAAGGACAAGATCCCAGATACAAGTGGCCAAAATGAGTTTCCTCTGCAGGGTGGGTGGGCAGGTGCACCCTCAAAGTTAGGGTGAGGAGCTCAGTCACCAGGGAGGAGCTTGGAATAGAGTCGCTACTCCTCCACATCCAGATGAGTCAGCTGAGGCGGCTCGGGCATCTATTTCGGATGCCTCCCAGACCCCTCCCTAGGGAGGTGTTCTGGGCATGTCCCTCTGGGAAGAGGCCGCGCAGCAAACCCAGGACATGGGTTTGGAAGCGTCTGGAAAGCAGGAAGTCTGGTCATACCTGCTCGGACTGTTGCCCCCACTGGCCCTGGATAAACGTAGTGAATAGATGGGTGGATAATATATTATATATAATATATGGGTCATTGTCATGTGGACACTTTCGGATATCATCTGCCCTAAAACTGTGAAAAAGAAGTTTTTTTCTGCAAAGCTAGATTGCCATTCCATTTCCAATTTGATAGTGACACGTCCTAAAAAGGACATGTCACTGTCAATGTATTTATTTTTCACAGTTTTAGGGCGGTCACCCCAGATGTAATCCAAAATTGTCCACATGACAATGACCCATATATATCATATAATAATTATTATTTTTTAAATTAAAGACAATGTGGATGTCTATTTTTTTTTACAAATATCTTATGGGTAATTTTTGCATTTCACAAATTCATCCCCTGGGCCGGATCGGAACCTTTGGTGGGCTGCAGTTGGCCCCTGGGCCACATGTTTGACACACCTGGTGCAGTCTATAAACCCCGGAAAACAAACAACAAAAACTACAGGAGAAAGTTAAGGTAAAAACTGCTGCTTACAAGAGCCGATTTGT
>JAPTHA010000008.1:23240838-23260094 GCA_029814585.1 Gymnapogon annona
TGCGGAAAAAGTAAACATTTAATCATGAATGCTCATTATGTATCTGTAGCACACTTAGTAGTTTTGATAGTATGATACACATCACGTCTCTGTTCCCTTCACATAAGACTTATATAAGGATTTTATTTTTTTTGCGGCTCCAGAGACATTTTTTTTTTGTTATTTTGGTCCAATATGGCTCTTTGAACATTTTGGGTTGCTGACCCCTGCTCTACACCAATGATTGCACCAGTCCCTCCTCTGTCACTAAATACTTCAAATACTCCGACGACACTGCCATTCTCACCCTCCTCAAAGACAATAATTCCATTACAGCCTACCAGCAGTCTGTCACCTATTTCACCAAATGGTGTGCAGACAACTTCCTGGAGCTGAATGTGGACAAAACAAAGGAGCTACTCATTCACACCCAACCACACACCCCGGACCTGGCACTCACCCCTATACACAATAAAACGGTTGAGCGTGTCACTCATTTTAAATACCTTGGACTCACACTGGACAATAAACTCACCTTTGAAAACCAGGTAATTGACACTCACAGACGTTCCCAACAAAGACTTGCACATCCTCCGTAAGCTCCATGTACTCTCTGTCACCCCAAAACTACTGCTTCTGTTATACACTAGTATCATACAGCCCATCCTTCTTTACTGCTCTCCCTGCTATTTCAAAATACTCTCCGTTACCCACAGAAACAAACTCACCAAGGTCACACGCACAGAATCCAAAATCATCAACCTGCCCATCACGGACCTCTCTCATTTCAACAATAAATCCATCACACGTATGGCCCGGACTATCATCAGAGACTCAGACCACCCACTATACAGTCACTTCTGCCTGCTGCCCTTGGGCCGCAGGCACAGGACGCTGAGATGGAAGCGAGCGCGCTTCAGCAAAAGTTTAGTCTCCTCTGCTATTTCCGCCCTGAACAGTCTCTAACAGTCCTGTCTACTCCTTGTCTGCTGTGTGATGTCTGCGTGTATTGTCATAGGTGTCTTTATTGTTTCTGTGTTATCTGGCAGTGTCTGTGAAACTGAATTTCCCCTTGGGGACAATAAACGTCTATCTACACTGAATTACTGTTTACACTGATGTGTAATATTTACAGTGTTGTAATGTTGTGCAATATTGCACTGTCCATCTTATTTATTTCTATTTCTATTGACTGTGTGTTGTCACCTTCGCACCCTTACACTGCAGCCACTCGTGGCTTTGGATTTACTTTAGTAATTGTATTGTCCATATTTATTTATTTGTGTCATCAGTTGCCAATCTATGACATTTTGTTGGCAGATACATTGTGTCTGTGTGATGACAATTAAAGGAAGTCTACAGTAATAAGTTTTGCAAAAATATTAGATGTAATTTTTGCATTTCAAAAATTCATTCCACAGGCTGGATTGGAACATTTGGTGTTTGTCTGCATTTGAGCCCCTGGTGCCGCATGTTTGACATCCCTGCCATGGATTGTCTCATTATTTTATCCATGAATTTTACAAGGAAATTCACCATTTGTCAGTATTTGACCTACGTTTCACTACCCATTTCTGATATTATTTTACAGAAATTATTCTGTTTTTTTTCAGTGTTTGTTTTGCTTGACCTTTGTCTGGACGAGCCATCAGAAAACTCTTTCACACTGCACAAGTCTGACCTGATTTGACATTTTACAGCCTTAAAAACACAAGTGCCTTTTTGTAGTCTGAAAGTTGATGATTAATGACCTCACGTCGTCCAAAATATACCTAAATATAAATATTCAGGATGCCATTCCTCTGTACAGACGCTGGAAATAATTGATGTCATTTACAGAGTAAATTATTAAATAATATCCTGTTTGATGAAATGGCAGGTGGGATACACTGCAGAGTATTAAGCAGTTATGGGTAATGAATAAATTCATTATTAAACAGTACAAGTATAAATAAAATAGGGCACGATATTTTATGCTACCTGATTTGTGGGGAAAAAATAGGTTGGGAACGACTGAAAATCCATCACCGTGTTCATTCTATTATGTGTCATCACAACTGGGTGAATTCAAGATTGATTGAAAAAAAAAAAAAAAAAAGCCTGGGATTTGGTCGTGTCTCAAAAATCAGCAAAGAGTACATCACTTACAGTAAGTCTTGGTTAAAGAACAGTCTCTCTTCCTCTTTCTCCAAGGTCGAGTGAAAAACACATGACTGCTTGCATGACTAATACTGACAACATTATGATTTCGATAGAAAAATCAATGCAAAGCAATGCAAGGACACACAGCAGAGCTGAGTCATTTACACCAGGTGTGCAGTTCTGTCTGAGACACAAAACCAAATTGCTACAAGACAGACGTGGACATCCCTCACATCTTCATTCCCGTAGACTTATATGACTGTTTACTTCCTATTTCACAGTTTTTATGTCGCTGCCATTTGCTTTCCCCCTTCGGTTTATTGCTAGCTTGACATCCACTTTCACTCCCCTGTCCAGCGAGTACATAGTTTATTGGCAAGTAAAGTTTTCAAGGTCAAAAGCTTCAGCAGCACTTGTCAAACAGAAGAACATTATCGCACTATAAACATAGATGAACACGTTTTATTTACAGTCAAATATTGTTCTTCTAATCGACGAGTGCTGCTAGAGTTCTTGATCTGCAGCTACTTTTTTCTTTTTCTCCAAGTAAAGCTGCTCTTTATTTAAATTAAGATAAGGGGTATTTTCAACCATGTATTTTCATATTGTGGTTCTTAGTTCAAAATCTGACTTCCTTCACATATACAGTCATTGAACTTTTAGGTTTTCACTCTAGAATATACGCACAAATGATTTTGTTTGACACTCTGACACACAAAATTAATCAATCAATCAATCAATCAATCAATCCTAATCAAGCCTAATCACAGCAATCTGGGTTTGATTCCCAACCCAGGTTCTGTTCTGCACATCATTCCTGTCTATGTCATATTTTGCATCTGCTCTGTCTCTACTAAAGACAAAAAGTCCAAAAAGTGTCTAAAAAAACAACAACAAAAAACATATTGATATACTTGTGTGGTGCCATAGCTTCCAACAATGACTCATCGGCTCCTCAAACTCTTTCTGAAAAACAAACTGATGAAAAATGATCACCTCTTGTTTGCAGAAGTAGCTTGAATTCACACAAAACGCAGGCTGTTGATTGATCAAGTGGAGATTAAAGTCTGAGTGGCACAGATGCAGCCTCTCATTGTCCTCCATCTCTCTCTCTTTCTCCGTCTCTCTCTCTCTCTCTCCTTCTCTCTCTCGATTGTTTGTGCCACAGCTTCTCTAACACTTCACTTTTCTGATAAATGTCTCTGTCTCTTTCCACAAAGAGTCAGTTATCATCACAAAGAGCAAATAAGACAAACTGAGTGTGAAAGAGTGTTGTCATCTCTCAGCGTTAGCAGTAATAATAGGGCAGAATTAGGGAACGCGTCGCTCTTACTCTGTCTTAATTTCTCCGTCTGCTCTCTTGACAAGAGCAGCCTTTTGACCTTAAACTACACACGGCACTGATGTGACCTGTTTCACTATCGCTCTGCCTTTGTTTTCTTTTTCTACTTTATGTGTGTGCATCCATCCTTCAAAGCCCTCTGCTATTACCACTAACTACTGCAGGCCACAGTAGTTCAAGTATTGATTTTCCTCCTTGTTCCTTCTGTCTTGCTGTCCCCTGCAAACCACTCCCCTGGGAGAGTTTGGGTGCTCCTGCATTACTACCTTTTTGTGTGCAGACCGATTTCAGTATAAGAGTGCTTGGACGTCACGGTTAGATGCCAAAGTGCATTTGGTTGCTCTTACTTGGCACTTAACTTTGTGCAACTTTGTTCAAGTTTCTTCTGAATTCAAATAAGGCAGGCTGATGGGATTGGGTCTGTTTGTGGATTCGTCCCTTTAGAATTCCACTGCAGGAGGGATGATGGGGCCTGAAAAACATTCACAGCATATTGTCTTATTTTTTGGGTTTTTTTGCGGGGGGGGGGGTGAAATTGTTCGATAACACAAATACTGCCAAAAGTTGTGATATTTGTTTTTTACTAGAGAGGATGTTACTCCAGCATTGTTAGAAAGTTCAGGTCAAGGACCCAGTTGCAGGCCAGACTAGATTTCAAAGTAAACTTTTATTACTTAAGTTCCAAGGAACATGCACTCTTAGCGCTATTAATTATTCCTATTTTTATAATAACAAAAGGCGCCACACAAAGCCACTGGATTAACTAAAAGAAACCAAAAACCTCACAATGGGAAAATAATAAATCCAAATATAAATCAAAATCACTCTTATGAGGAATATAGAAAATGTAGAAACAAAACAAAAAAAAAGGTCAAATGCCAAACTCAAAATCACTCTACGGAGGAAAAACTAATCTAAGCAATTTGGACAGCAAAATGTTTAATTTACGAGGTCAAGACAATGGTTAAACAGAAAATCACTCTGAAAGAGGAATTTCAATGGTGTTGTACATCTGCTCTACCCTTTTTTTTTTTACTCTGTGCTGCTGCTTTATGACATTTCGTTGCCAGACCATTGGTCTGGACAATGACAATAAAATTAATCTGAATCTCAACCTGAAGACTAGAACTAAGCAAAACTAAACTAAACCCCACGCAGGGACAGGACAAGGCCAGACAGACAAGATGAGACGCTTGCAAGGACACAACATCTGACGGTCTGACAAAGGACACTGGGAAACACAGGACTTCATATACAGAAGGGAATCACACAGGTGCCACACATGAGGCATAATTGGAGGGAAGGGAACCTGGGAGTGAAGCTAGAGACACACCGGACTAGACAGGAAACACAACAAAACAAGAACCAGAAATACTAACACATGACAACTTGACGGACACGAGACATAACAAGGGAGGGTGTGACTGGATGTTAAATCTATTGCATTTAAGATCATTCATTCTCCAAGCCGCCGAATCCTATGCAGGGTCGCGGGGGTTGCTGGGGCTTATCCCAGCCACATGGGGTGAAGGCGGGGGGGGACCTTGGACAAGTCGCCAGTTCATCGCAGGATCATCATGGGCAAGGTGGGTGAAGTGTCCAAGGACACAACGGCTCATGATCAGGGGAGGGCGGGAAACGAACCGCCAACCCTTCGGTTAACAGACGACCCGCTCTATCAATCTGATCTAAAATAGTTGGGAAAGTTGAACCATATTGTAGTGAATTTTTCAGAACAGCACCCTGAATCAGTCCTTTGGTAATACGGTGGCTGGAAATGACACCGACATGATCTTATTTATTAATCAGAAGCCATTTAGCATAGACATAGAAATTAGGAACCCAAGGAACTTGTCGGCGTTCTCTACTTTGGTGTCAATCCATTTATATCTCTCTCTCCGTTTCTTGTTTTTTTTTATCTATATTTGTTGGTGTTCTGGCACAGTGTCAGTGCAGAAGTACAACTTGAAATAGTCCAAAGGTGAATGGTCTCCGCGTGATTCTACCCTGGCGCTTACTGTTGTTCATGGTGTGAACTTGACGGTTTATGAGGCAACGTCAAGGTCCCCTTCCGGTTCTCCAGGATTCTACTGTATGACATGGCTGACCGTCTTTTGACCTCAAAAATAAAAAGAAACAAAAAAAAATGAAATACTTGATACAAAATTTTACACACAGACGTCTGCAGCCGACTAACACTACATTTGCTAATACTCAGGGTTTTCCTTCACCTGGGAAGCCCACCAGTAGAAAGTGTTCCATCAGTGCAGGCCCCAACCATTAAATAAATTAAATCATACATTTTTACTTACACGCACTGGTTTTGATTGAAGAAGAAATGTGCACCGTGAATAACCTGAACAATTATGATCAATCTGAAATGTCTCAAGAGAACTTAGTGTGATGATGATTTCTTTCGGCTTTTTCCCTTCCGGGGTCACCACAGCGAATCCAATTGGCAAATTTGATTTGGCAGGAGTTTTTACATCGGATGCCCTACCTGACATAACCCACTGGACGATCATCCCGAGAATCGAACCCAGGTCCCCTATGCACCAGCCCAGTGCCTTACCAACTGAGCGAGAACTTAGTGTCATTTTACTAATATTCTGTCTCTTATTAAGCGTGTTGTGTGCTCGTAGAGCAGCTGCGATCTGTAAGCTGTAATGTACATATGTAAATGAGAAATTGAGGTATAATATTATTGTAATTGCAATCGGTTTTCTAAAGAAATTTCAGGTTGTTTGTGTCATTCACATTTTTAAAGAAACCTAATACCTGTAAACACTTTGATAATGTTATCTTACATCATTATTATTATATTATCATTGTTATTATTTTCCTGGTCTAGTGGACTTCAGATCAGATCGAATTTACCCTTGAACTAAAAAAAGTGATTTCATGGACTGCATCTCCATGAATGGGGATCAGAGTATACTACAATATCTTATAAGGACGTCATTAATAAGAGTGAACTCTCTATTTTCTTTTGTGGAGACGCTGTAACGCCGGGACAGTGAATGGGGGGATTGAGTCCGTTGCATTGATATATCAGTTCTAACACAAAAGTCACTTAGGTATCCGTTACGCTAACAAAGTGAAAGTATTAAGGTTTAAACGCAAAATCAGAGCACATGTGTCAATTTTCAATCGTTTTAGAATAAGTTGCTCCGCTGTTTTGTGCTGAAACACCCCTCGCCCGGCAGTATAGTAGACGAGTCCGTATATGTCACGTGACTCTGAGGAGCCGCGCGTGGCCGTGTTGAACGTGAATGGAGGGAAAAAGTGACGTGTTCGTCGATGTAAATATTGCAGTGGAAGAACAGTTAACAATCAAATTTGTTGTTCGTTGTTGAGTGTTAAAGTAACGGGGTTCTATCCGTAAAACGTGTGCATTTTCGCTAGTTTTCCGTGAGTGTTTCGGCTTCGAAAACGGTAATTCAACTAAAAACCTACAAATGTATATCAGCACAATTTAGCATGAGAAAATAAACATACCGTTAACTATAGCTAGTTATATAATGCGTTAACGGAGACAGTCGCTTAATATTTAGTAAGAGTAAATAGTTCTGTATATAGCCATGTATTTGTCTAAAGTCATAGTTTTAGTAGTTATGTTGTAATTGCGTCTACAGTTTTACACTACGTCTTTATCATCCAGGTTATAGGAAGACATTTTACATTAGTTGACATAACTATTAAGACTGTGACTTTCGACAAATACATGACTTTATACAGAACTATTTACTCTATCACAATACCATCAGAATATAAAACAGCTGCTTAAAATATTCAAAAATAGCCGTAGTAATTATCAGACAAGTAACTTAGCGGTGTTACTGTTAAACCTGAGTATTTTATATAAATAGTTAACAGTGTGATCAAACGCACAACATACATACTGTGTGTATGCAAGTTCAGACGTAGAAAAAACATTGAGCATCGTGGTGCAAGATGTGTGTTTGTCTCCATGTTGAATGAGCAACATCCTTTTTCCTCTGTGTACTCCTGAATAACATTCATTTCACTTTGTCCATGTGAACTCCATATTGCAATCTGCTTTTTCTATTTTTGTCTCTCTATCTTAGTACAGATGAGTGGTTCATGGAGGGGTGGAAATAGAGGATGGAGAGGAGGAGGAGGAGGTGCTTGGAGAGGTAGAGGAGGTGCAGGAGGATGGAGAGGTGGATCGTGGAGAAGAGGATCTGCAGGACCTGCTGCAAGGGGAGGAGGAAGAGGGAGAGGTGGATCAGGGTACAATACCATGAATTCTCAGAGGGGTTAGTTGCACATATTAATTTGTAATTTGTCTGAATAATTTCCTCAAAACAACATCCATAAGACATTCATAACATTGTGAAAGAAGACGTTTTGAATTGCCATACCTCCTCGCGTTCCAAGTTCATGTCATAGATTTTCATTAATAATGGATAACTGATTTTAAAATTCAAGATGAGAGCTTCTTTCACTTGTCATTATTTATTTCCCCCTCACAGAGAAATCTTCATTATACAAATCTCTATTAGCATGAACTGTTTTAAGGTCTTTCAGTTCTTTGTCACATTGGATTTGAATGAGAATAGATTTAAACACAGGCATTTATGACAAACCTTGTCATAAATCCATTATGTGTCCTCAGACGTTAATGCGAGTCAGTACAAAATCATCTGTGGAAATTTCACAGAGAAAATGTAACTTTTTTCCCAGGAGTTTTTTTTTATTATAAAAATTTTTAATGTGCTGTTTGCATTTTACTCTGTCTATTTGCGTGTTTTGTACTCTTTTATTTTTGTACGGTGTCCTTGAGTGCCCAGAAAGGTGCCTATAAATAAAATGTATTATTATTATTAATGGTTGACAGTGAACAAACTTAACGTCTTGTCTGCTTTTGCAGTTCTTTGTCAGTCCACTTTAGACATATTATGTCCCTACAAAGGATGGAGACTCTACTTCACTGAAGGTATGCATGTGCTATCTTTACACCTACACTTACACTGACAAAGGCTCACCTGTTAATGTTTCAAGACTTTATGAATTTGTCTTTGTGTCTGTGCAGGGTTTGTAGAAAGCTCACCCACTGTGGAGAAGATCAAAGTGTTTGACAAATATTTCTCATCCAAGATTCACCTTTATGACAAGGTTGTTTTATTATTATTATTTTTATTTATTCAGTTTTCAATTTCTCTGTCTGTTTTGGACTGTTGTCCCATGTATTTTGATCATTACCCGTCTGATGTTAATGTCCATGAATGTGTTCTAAACTATGTCTCTTATAAAAGATTCATTTAGACAAATGTGTTGATGTGCAGGATGAGATTGAACGTCAAGGTAGCGTGCTGGTGGATTATATGGACCTGATAGGAGACAAAGTGGTGCAGGCAGCGCTTCCAGAACTAACCACTGAGTTGAGGGAACAGCCGGAGTTGATCTTCAGCTGTCTGGGAGTGGCTATTCACCAGGTACCCAACACACGATGAGCACCTACAATGACTATATGGCCACTGTAAGACATATGATAGTTAGTCTAAACCAGGGGTGGCCAACCTGAGGCCCAGTTTCATGCGGCTCTCACGTTCATGTCTATCACGCGCGTGAACACTGACGTAAATGACTTGGAGCCTCATATACGAGTACTTGCGTGTATTTCACACTCAAACCTAAATCCAGAAAAGTCTGTACGAACAAAAAAACCAGATGTACGACACTGTTTGTACACCTAAAATCACGCACATTTCTTTTGTACATCCCCATTGGCATGGAATTGATCACATATGTTGATGGACCCTTTCCACGCCTCTATTTAAATATGCAAACGGAGTATAAACGGGCGCTCCAGGATGACGACCAGCGGAGGACGGTCAATGCGATTGTCGGTCAGTTTTTTGTTTTTTTGTCGTCAGTTTTTATTATTATCATGTTGATGTATGACAGTTACAGTAGAGCTGGCAGAGCAGAGGTCTCTGTGTGTGAGGGAGAGCAAGAGAGTGAGGGGATTGGAGCAGTTTGTGTGCACATGGGTATGATGTGGCTCTTTTTATAGTAACTTAGCAAAAACTGTGGCTCTGAGCCTGTGACTGGTTGGCCACCCCTGGTCTAAACCATAGGCCATGGTTGTCAGCTATGGTTAGTTATAAAGTTAAAAAAATATTTTATACAATTTTTTTAGCAAGTCTTAGAGGCAGACAAATACAGTATATGTCTGAACATGTGTTCATTCCCCATAATAATTCTTCAGTAGGTATACTTTTTGCCATTACTGGAGCATGTAAGGTATTACTACAGTTTTGTCATAATAACGGCATTATCAGAAAGTGATAAATGTTTGCTCAAAATTATTTGTGTGGCAGTTTATCATTAACTAAACATTTCCTGTTTAGTCTTTTAGGACATCTTAGAGCTGGGTGTTCTCCTTGGCCTGAGGTTTAGTGTTACATAATGCCTTTGGTACAGACTGTAATGATCTCTGGGGAAACTTATGAATTGTGACTGAATAGATGGTTATTTATTTTTGGCCTGCTTTGCAACATATATTGAATCTACTCAAATAAGAGACAAGTTAAGAGGCAAAGACTTACACTGAGATCAGGTAATAACGCTGATGCGTGTTCTGTTTATGTCTGCTCAGGTCTTAACTACAGATTTGGAGAAGCAGGCTGCAGAGCTTCAGGGGGAGGAGCTTCCTGTTGCTACCCCAATCATCAATATCCCTCACATCAGTGCAAGGTGAAACATGAGCTGGTTTTGTTCATTCCAAGCTTGATCGCAAATGGACAGAGTGGAGAAAGGTTTACATGACTAACTAATATCCTGAATGTTCTTTCTGTTTTACTTTCAAGGCTGTATAATTATGAACCTCTGACTCCACTGAGGATGTTGCGTGCCAGCGTGTTTGGTCGGCTGGTGAGCGTGAGGGGCACCGTGGTCCGAGTGAGCAACATCAGACCTCAGTGTACTCGGATGGCCTTCAGGTGTCTGGGCTGTTCTCACATCCAGTCAATACCATTGCAGCATGGGATATACGCCACTCCCACAAAGGTGCACATGCACGCAACTCACAACAACCTCTTGCCACCTCTTTACACAACTGAAAAGAAATACGATATTGCGTGTACTGTTTTGAGTAAAATTCATAATGCATGCACAACAAGAATGAGAATTGTTAACTCCCAATGAGAGCAACGCCACTGCTGTATGACATTGTTCTGTAAACAAGCCTTATCTGAGCCCAAAAACAACTGTTCCTTTTTTAAAAGGATGTAAATTTCAGACTCATTTGTGTGTTTTTATCCACAAAAGCTTAGCTCTGCTGTTTCCGTCTGTCTTAGTGTGTCCAGCCAGAGTGTCGCAGCCGTGCCTTTGACCCCTGCCGGAGTTCTCCTCTTACACAAACTGTTGATTGGCAGGTCATTAAGTAAGGTCACCATTTATTTCCGCAAATAAAGATTGTCAACCAACAATTTTCAAGGATGTGAGGAATATGATTGTTCTGTCAGTTATTGTTTTCGTTAGGTCAGAAAGCAATTCTGAAAAGTTGACATTAACATCATCAAACACAATTTGTATGTCAAATTATTTGGCGGCATATAATACATATTATGAGAAGTGCGACGGATGTTTTCAGTAAGGAAGTATTCGCTTGGTGAGTTTCAGCCTTTGTACCTCCCATCTCCGACCTCTTGTCCAAATATGATCAAGAGAGGCTCCAGAAAGGTTTGAAAATGGTAGTGGTCAAGCAAATGGGTTGATGATGTCACAATAGTTGTGACCTCTCGTCTTTTACAGTCTGTCACATCACCTTTTGTGTAGAAAGAAGAATTGCGTGGGCATAAACAGAGTTATTCCATGCTTCTCCAGGGTCCAGGAGTTGGTCAGTGGAGAACAGAGGGAGGCCGGGCGAATCCCTCGCACTGTGGAGTGTCACATGACCTCTGACCTCTGTGACAGCTGCGTCCCTGGTGACACTGTCACTGTAACAGGGATAGTTCGGGTCACCAAGGAGGGTGTGTGTAACCAGAGTGAAAGGATACTTAAAACATACTATCAACATCTGTGAAATACATAGTAATATATGAAGAATGTAATCCTCTATATAAAATGTGTTTTGTGTGTATATTCAGTGGCACAAGTATAAACACAACACAAGCTATGCAAAGTGGACAGATTTTATTAATAACTAAATAGTAAATCCTCTCCTGCTTCAACATTAGTTACTTACAGTACTTGTTTTTCTCAACACAGGGACTGACAAGGGGAATAAGGACCAGTGTATGTTCCTCCTGTACATTGAAGCCACTTCAGTCAGTAACACTAAAGGTCAGCGTCTGAACTGGTAAAGCTACATTTCACTGGTTGATTTTCATGTAATAACATGAGTTTTTTTTGTTTTTTTTTAATTTTACTGGAATTTTAGGTCAGCAGTGCAAGTCTGGAGGTCAAGGTTCAGCGAGCTGTGTTGAAGATTATTCAGGAGGGGAGGAGTTCAGTTTGAAGGAGCTTTATGCGATCCAGGAGATCCAGTCACAGCCGGACCTGTACAGACTCCTAGTTCAGTGAGTCACAGTCTGTAAAATGTCAGGTGTACACACAGCTTGTATACATTTTTATTCATTAACTTTCAAAAGTTCTAAGATGGTAAAGAGTCTGGACTGGAACTGTTTATGTTTGAGAAAAAGTTTTTGCTTGCTGACAAAACCCATAGGGCCAACAGATTCCTTAATGAAGAATTAAGTAGCACCAAATCTGGCTGGTCACATGGGGTTGTATTATGAATATTACAAAACCTCACGGCACCATGACATTTGTCTCATACCCATGTACACTTTCTCTTCTTGTCTTTCAGCTCCTTATGTCCTGCCATCTATGGCCATCTGGTGAGTGACATTATGACAGCACGGAAGACAGGAAATCTTTTGAAAGAGAACCTGAGTGGAGTTCTTTCATTTACATCTGTCAAACTGGGCGTTTTTTCATCTATTTTAATATTGTTTTCATTGTGGCGTACCCTCAGCTGGTGAAAGCTGCTCTAGTCTTGGCGTTGTTCGGAGGTCGACAGAAAAACACAGACAAGAACAGCGTCCCGGTCAGAGGAGATCCTCACATCTTGATGGTTGGAGACCCTGGACTGGGAAAGAGTCAGATGTTACAGGTAACACTAACTCACTCTGTCTTTTCTTTCTGTCCGTTACTGCAGGCTTTTTGTCCCTGAGAAAAGAATAGAAAATAATAGTACAATTCATGAATATAAGGCCTTAACTGACATTAACAGAAAAAATATGCTGTAATCAAGACTTTTTTCAACTGTGTTGCTATTACCCATTTAGTTCTCAACCAAATTAAGTATTTTTACTGTTGATTTGTAGGTTTTTATAACATGGATGGACAACATTATGTGTGTCCATCGTCGTTACTGTCTCAATCACCATCTCTTATGAAATCCTGGTCACATTCATTTCAAATTCTTTATGTACCGTAGCTTCTTTGGGACAGTGTCTACAGAACACTGGCCACAGTTTAAAAAATATTCTGGAATTTTTGGTGAATTTCAAAAATATGAATAATTTGCCTTTATAATAGTCATATTTTGATGGCTTATAATGTGGAAATATTTGCAGATATCAATATAGTTACTTGTGAACATTTATAGGAAGTCATTTATGAACATTTTCATGTAATTTGGTGGGTTTTCCTTCAGTGAAAGTACCATCCACTTCTATTGGGAGACTGATTACAAGATTGTTACTTGTATCTCTCTATTGATATTTGTATCTCTCTATTGTGACTATATTTTTTTCTTTTTATATAAAGGTCCAGGGGCAACAACCAGAATGCATGGTACTTCTCTCTTCTGTTATTACTTGTTGAAGATGCCTCTGTGTTAAAACAATGTTCTGTGTTGCTGTTTTTTGCGTCCAGGCCGTGTGTAAGGTGGCCCCCAGAGGAATCTACGTATGTGGGAACAGCACCAGTACCACAGGTAAGTCTCCATAAACTTGCCCCAGTCTGTGTGTCAACAGTGTCAGTCAGTCTAGTAATTATGTATTATATGTTATTATATACTACTATATAATTGACGATGTCTCTTTATTGATCTTTGTTATTGCACTCAATATTTAATTTTCTTTATTTCTATTTATATATTTATGTTGTTAGGAATTAGTCATATTTTTCATCACATTTGGAGAATCTCTCGTGTGTGTCTTGTCTTATGTGTGCTGCTGTAACCTGAAATTTCCCTGTGTGGCACTAACAAAGGTGTATCTAATCTAATATAATCTGATTAGTCTCCATCGACACTTATTCAGTTTGGAAAGTTAATAAGAAGTTTGTATTTCTTTAGGGCTAACAGTGACATTATCCCGGGACTCAAGCACAGGGGACTACGCTCTGGAGGCTGGTGCCTTGGTGTTGGCAGACCAAGGTAAGAATAAGATGTCGATTTTTATCCATATTGCACATAGACTGCATACTGACTGTTCCGAGGTGGGTTTTCTCTAGCTCTATCGTAGACCTTAAAGGTTCAGTTTATCGAATCTTTGATCACAGGTATCAAAGCCATTTTAGTTCAGGGGCCACATTCAGCCTGGTTTGATTTCAAGCGAGTCTGACCAGCAAAATTCTAAACATAATAACCGATAACTAATTGTGAAAAAGGGTTAAATTACCTGATGACAATGTGAATAACACAAGCAACTATGTACAAAATGAAATGTATTCAATAAAAAAGTTGCTATTTCAACAATATCACATACCTGGTTATTAACATAACTTGGAGATCATAGTCAATCTATAAGTGCACAAAACATTTACGACCAGGCAGAATATTTTGAAAACTACACTTAAATAAAAACTTTCAAAACCTGTAGAAACCCTATATTATCTGCTGTTTTCCTCTGGCTCCTTCACTGAAATGACCCGTTGGTTTTTCCATTTTTGAGGTTTTGATAGAACCACAGGCATCTGACAAGTTTAACTAACAAGGAAATATATTAGGAACAGCTTAATGAGTGAACGTCAAATATACACCCCCTCCCCCTCCCCAATTACAACCATTCACTGTTTTTTGGTCAGTGAACATGTACAGCTATATTTAAAAACAGACAGCTCCCTCGAACATGTTTCCCTCTATGTCTAATTGTCTTAGGTCTGTGCTGCATTGATGAGTTTGACAAGATGGGGAACCAGCAGCACGCTCTCTTAGAAGCCATGGAGCAGCAGTCTGTCAGTCTGGCCAAAGCTGGAATAGTTTCCTCTCTGCCCGCTCGGACCTCAGTTATAGCTGCAGCCAATCCCATTGGGGGACATTACAACAGAGGCAAGACTGTCTCTGAAAATCTCAAGTAAGTTTCACTCAGCACTTTTCAGTTTTCTGGAGAGAATAAGTAAACCCTCTGGTGTCGTTCAGAAGCAGCTAGTGGGATTTACAAAAGTGCAGAGGTTGGAAAAGGTAGCTACTTACACTGTGGCATTTTGCGATGTAGGAGGGCCTTCACTTTTAAAACCCAATCTGGAGAGGGAAATATTTAAATGACTCAGGTGGTGTGGGAGGTGAAGTAAACAGCACTATCACCTCACATCAAAAAGGTCCTGGGTTCAATTCCAACAGCAGGGACCAGACTATGTGGAACTTGCATGTTCTCCCCAATGTTTACTTGGGATCTAATAGGTTAAGGCCTTGGCATCAGCACACCCATGACCTCCTCGAGGTCCAGAAGATGAATATATGGTTACATTCGTAATCAAATGGCCATGAATCTATTATTGAATTTATTTCCAATTGAACTCAAAAAGTCTGAACCACTTCTGACAATTTAAAACGATCTTATCTTTTATTAGTTTGCGTCTCATTCGATCATCTTTTGTACTTGATTGTGCCCTTTTCTTTTACTGTAATCACATAACTCAATGTCACAGAGATGTCCCATTGTACACAGATGGGATTACAATGTTTTGTAGGATTTTACGGAAAACATTAATTTCCTTCACACACACCTTCAATTCTACGTCAAAAAGATGTCTCCCGTTGTTCACCCACATCCACATGTCCACAAGACATGTCACTGTCAAATGTATCATGAAAATATAGATTTGCAGATAAACTTATTTTTCAGTTTTAGGACCGTCATCCTGGATGACGCCCCTCGCCTCCTCTCTTTCTTTCTTTTCCTCAATCCCCCCCTCTTTAACCCCAACTGGTCCATCCACCAGGAGTCAGGGTCTGCTGCATGTTTCTGATTGTTAAAAAGGACATTTTTCACACCACTCTTCTGGAGGATTCTGTTGGATTTCTGTAAATTAGCTTCAGACTCTGGTTTAGATCAGATCTATGTATAAAGTGTCTTCAGCTAGCTTTTGTTGTGATGTGACACTGAATAAATAAAATTGGATTGATTGTTTGATGGATTTATGTATATTTACGTTTAGAATGGGGTCCGCTCTACTTTCTCGCTTCGACGTCGTCTTCCTCCTCCTGGACATCCCTGATGAGTCGCACGACCGCCACCTGTCTGAGCACGTCATGGCAAACAGAGCAGGGAAAGGCTCAGTGACTAGTGCCTCAGTTACCAGAAACAACAGTGCACTACAGACCTCCATCCTGCTGGAACAGTCAGACATGCCACTGTCCGAACGTCTGAAGGTAAAAGTGGCTGAAAAGTGGCTGAATCGACAAAAAAAAAAAAAAAAAACCTGGGTCCGTTAGACAAATATCCATGAGATACATGTCCATTTGTGTTTAAAGGTTCCTTCAGGGGAAACTGTAGACCCCGTTCCTGCAATCTTATTTCGGAAGTACATCAGCTACGCTCGACAGTACGTTCATCCATCATTGTCTCCTGAAGCAGCACAAACCCTTCAGGCCTTCTACCTGTCGCTGCGGTCTCAGGCCCATTCTGGAGATGCCACACCCATCACCACCCGCCAACTGGAGTCTTTAATTAGACTCACTGAGGTACTACTCTGTTTCTTTGACACTCATACACCACACACTATCAAGTCTGGACCTCATCTATTTCTTGTTTCTGTTCCATAACATAGTTAATATTCCATGTTACATCTGTGTTTTCTGTGGAATTCAATCACTTTTAGTTTCCATTCATCAAACACTTTGACATACTAGCATGCTATTGTTTATGGGTTTGTTTTCATACTGTGTGAAAGTCGTAAATGGTAAATGGATTGCACTTATACAGCGCTTTTCTACACATTTATGGTGCCCAAAGCGCTTTACATTGGCCTCACATTCTCACACTAGTGGGTGGCTGCTTCTATGCAAGGCGCTGTCAGGCTCCACTGGGAGCAATTTAGGGTTCAGTGTCTTGCTCAAGGACATTTAGACATGTGGACAGTCTGACCGCTGACCCTTTGATCATTGGACAAACCACTCTACCAAGTGGGCCACGGCCACCCATAGGTGTTGTTTCTGAGGTTTATCTAACTATAACCTACCAGGGACTTAAAATGTCGCTTTACCTTTACCATACTAATACAAAACAAAAATAGTCTGTACTTATGGCTCAATTATATTATTTTCTCATTAATATCCGGAGTAATGTTCCTTCCACAACAGCAGATGGCGCCATGAGTCTGAAACAGCCATGCCAAATATTGCACCCTTTTTACCAGTTTATTTTCAGACAGAATAAGGATCAAATCAGTTGTCATTTATATTATATGTTGGTTTATGTATGATGATCAAACAATCCAGTTTAGTTTCCTGCTGGTGTCTAAATATTTATGCCTTTGAATGGTTCATTTTCTTTGTAGGCAAGAGCCAGATTGGACCTGAGAGAAACCGCCTCCAAGACTGATGCTGAGGATGTGGTTGAAATAATGAAATACAGGTAAAACTACAGAATCACAGTGTGTAGAATATCCTGCTGTTGAAGAAAGAATTTAGGAAGGTGATTTATAATGCATAATCCAAAGCAAATGGCATTTAGAGTACAGTCAGTGGAAGTAAATGATCTTTGTGGGTGTGTGGTTGTGTTTTTCAGTCTGGTCGATACTTACTCAGATGGTCTGGGCAATCTGGACTTTGAGCGCTCTCAGCTTGGCTCAGGCATGAGTCAGCGCAGTGCTGGAAAGCGACTGATCAACGCCCTGCACAAACATGCTCAGAGGACCAGTCAGAAGCAGTTTGACATACATGCAATGCGTGCTGTGGCCGAAAAACTGAACATAAAGGTACATATGCCAAAGAAGACATTTAGTAGATACAGAAAAAAAGACAAAAGATTACTGTAGGACAGATTTCCACCCATACAGCTATACACATAATTTCACACATCATTAGTGGGACATAAGCACCTGTTTTATTATAAGGCAGCAATAAGGTATGCAGTCGTTATGTGAGTTAATGCACATTGTGAAATGAAGCAAAAAAAGGAGCTGTTGAAACATAAATGTGGTGTAACACAAGAAATAATGAGGAACAAAAGAGACTGTCTTTTTGCTATGATGCATGTACCTTTAAAAAGAGTTCAGGAACCTGAATTTACTGACCATTATGTTCAAGGTGCGTAATGTGTTTGTTTTAGAAAAAAAAAACAAAAAAAATCTGTTCAACTGTTGAACTACTACAAGTGAGAAAGTAATTCAAAGTGTCTGAGACTAACTAAATCTTTTTTTATTTATTATACAGGTTATGGACTTTGAAGGTCTGGTGTTATCCCTAAATGAACAAGGTTTCCTTCTGAAAAAAGGACCCAAGTTGTACCAGCTGCAAACTATTTAAGAACACACAAGCACAATCCAGCTTGGGGTGGGCTCTGCCTACACATGGAAAATGAACAGCAAGTAAAAGTGAAAATACTTTCAATTCCGCCAAACAACTGTGCATCCCTTTAAGGAAGTTATGAACTGTTACGAAAGTTGCTACAGTGTTTTCAAACAACTGAAATCACATTCTCCACATCCTGAAAGCAACCAATGTCACCTGAACTAACCATACACTTCCTACTAAAAATAATACCAAATGGCTGATGTTGCTTTATTTGTCTCATTGGAGTTTGACCACATGAAATTTATGTACTATACTGAAAACTGTTTCTTCTGTATATTTTATCAGAACTAATATATATCAAAGAATAAATGTATGTTATTTGTTTAATGTGTGTGTTTTTCTTTCTCCCCATATTCATGACATTTACAATACAGACTGCAACGTTCCAACACATTTCATAAGATGGGTAAATAACATTTCATTTGTATGTGCAGCGTTTTGGAATTGAGTATTTTGTGCATGTAAACATATAGTAGTTCTACCTGAAGGAAGAACTAGTATATATCCATGTGCATCTAGTATATATCCACTAGTATATATCCATGTGCATCCATGTTTATATGCTGAAGCACATAAATATGGATGCACAATATAAGTACTACCAAGCTCTATATTGGAAAATTAGTGTAGTTCTGTGGTCCAAAATACGTTTCATATCACTGTTTAATTTATTATTATTTATTAATTATAATTAATTATTTATTAATTTATATTTAATTTATTTTAATTTAAGGTATTTCTGTGTCCATATTTTTACATATAACAGGTGTCTTAGGTGATGAACACTCCAGAGTCATGGCAGAGCACAGTATGGGCCAGGGGGGAAAAAAAATCTTTTTTTTTTTTAACTTTATTGAACAAATGTCAGAACTACAAAACACAATAATACTATACAACGAATATACAAATAATAAAAAAACAATGAAGCAAAAAAAACAACAACAACAACAAAAAATATATGCAATAATAATACTGCCAGGGGGGATAAATATAACTATAAGTAAGGGATTTCAA
>JAPTHA010000008.1:23319798-23332209 GCA_029814585.1 Gymnapogon annona
TGTGTGTGTGTGTGTGTGTGTGTGTGTGTGTGTGTGTGTGTGTGTGTGTGTGTGTGTGTGTGTGTGTGTTAAATGTGGTATGGTAAATTACACCATGTTATGGGGAAGTGTACATCTTGTATCAGATTTAGGACACACTGTATGCTACTGAATATGAATAATACATTATTTATGAGATTGTTAATATTTATTGCCAATACTGAAGATATTATTTATTGTTTATTATGGTGCTCAGTGTTACGATTTGTCTGAATATTTTATGTATTAGCCACCCATGCGCTCCTCTTCTATTCTCCTTTGCTCCCGCTCCCCTTCTACGTTCTTCCTCCCATCATCCCTCAATTCTCTCCGTCCACCCCAGTACCTCCCCCGTCCTCCGTCCTCTCCTCACCGCACACGCTGTCAAGTCAGTAATTTCACTCATTGTGATTGGTTGGTTCTTTGTGTTCTGGCTGGCGCTTTGGTCGGCACAGTTACGACAATGCCTTGTTTGTGCATGTCTATTGTCAAGTTGATGTAAGTGTTCTCTGTGTCGTGCTATCATGTGAAGAACATACTGTACATGTAGCCTGGTATCATTTGTGTGGAAACAGTTAATATGTACCTCAGAAACTAAGTTGAAATAAAAACATCACTCTACATCTCTCATTAGTGCTCGCTGTGTTTTCAGGCGTCTTCAGACGTGGTTTTAGAGGTTGGTGAAGCTTTCTCTCAGCCTAATATAAAGATCCATCGATGCATTTGTCTTGATGCAGTTTTATATATATCTGTCTGTTGATAGCTGAGGAGCCAAGTTATGTTTGCCCACATACTCTATTCAACTAAAACCCCTGTGTAAAAACCAAGAGGAAGAGACTAGCAGAAGGCTCAATGAATGGACTGAAGAGGCATACACTTACTGTGACA
This sequence comes from Gymnapogon annona, assembly GCA_029814585.1. Taxonomy (NCBI): domain Eukaryota; kingdom Metazoa; phylum Chordata; class Actinopteri; order Kurtiformes; family Apogonidae; genus Gymnapogon; species Gymnapogon annona. Next base: position 23,320,705 of record JAPTHA010000008.1, read on the forward strand.
GACGAACCACAATAATTACATCTGCGTCACTGAAGGTGACTTGGCAGCCTAGGAAAAACTCATCCAATTACATTATAAACCACACTGATTGGCAGCAACAAGCAACAAAAATTATACCCCTGAGAGGATCTTTTATTCAGCAGAGGTCATATCGCCTGATTGGCCAAAGTTTTGGGAGACATATGCAGTACCTAATTATTTAGCAAGATTCCCCATGACCAAATGTGGACATGACGTGCAGGGCACAGGGTGACAATTCAGTCATAATAATGTCAGCACATTTATTTTTATGTTAGATACACATTCGCTAGAGATAAATATGTTTAAACAGGTCCTTGTTTCATAATTGAAACACCTGCCATTGTCTGATAGTAAAGTCTAGATGAGCTTGTTGTCTACAATGAAAAGACATCACTGCTCCTGATGCACCCCACACTAACAGTCAAATGCTTTTTTTTATTATTCCTGTGTCTGTGCTCTCTTTATTAAAGAATCCAAAATAGCACCACAGTATTACAGCATTGATCCCATGATGCTTCTGTAAATTACCCTCCCATTGCAATAAAAGTGAATCATACAAAACAATAAACTATTTATAAAAATTTAAATAAAGGTATCTGGAATGAAACGTCACACCGTGTCAACAAAATATGACCAATCAGTGATAATGAGTATATCTCTGTCGAGAATATGATGAGCAACGTCATGAGTCAAAAGGTTGTTCTGCTGCCACCTAGAGGTGAAACAGGAGCTCGACGTCTGATTTTATAAAACTGTTCTCCAGACACGAAGGGCAAAAAAAAGGCTTAGTTAAATTACTGAATCGTAGAAGAAAAACATTATTTATAATTTGGTTTTTTTTTTCATCATGGAAATGTGAACAGGTTTTTTTCTTGTTACATTCATCTCACCACTTGAAACCGGTAAAGAGACAGAGATAAAAACAGAAGTGTAAATGTGTGCCATTTCATTGAATAATTAAGCTCTATTGTTCTCAAATAAAAATAAAATATTACAAATATCTCTATTGTTTCTGTATTTTGAGCCCAACGTGATTTTTTTAAAATTAAAAACAGGAATCTCAGTTTGCCTCCCTGTTAAAGCATATTTGTGCTACCAAAACTGACAAAGATAGAAAGTTTTCAATATCTCAAAGTGTAAGTTTTTATGACTCTGCTTCCTTGTGCTGAATCAACTGAAACAAATAAATCGTTAACTGATCTTTATGCACTTTAAGTCTCTGCTGTTATCTAACATATTTAGCATATTTATACACCTCGTGCGTAATCCATTCTACTAGATTAGTGCAATCTCCTTTCTCACAAACAAAAAATGAATGTAAAATATGTGCCACAGATGGAAATTGGAGGAGTTTACTAAGAACCTTTTAGTATCTGATAAATGGTTCCTCAAAATGTTCGGCCCCCACTGTGCAGTGAGACCAATCCTACAAAAATTTATTGACCGATGTAGACAGACTCAACGACTTCAATGAAGTTCCTGCTCCCTGTGACATTTGAAGTTTAATTCTACCACGACTGACCAGTATGCATGCCATTATCCCACTACAAACATATATAGAATCAAGATTTATTTGTGTCAGACTTGTACCACAATATCTCAATATAACACAAAGTGACAGGCCAAGTATGGGGAAAAATATAATAATAGCATTGTTAGTGTTACTATTTCATTACAGTATGTCCTCCTTTTAAAAATGCATTTATATGCAAAAGTAACAACAAGATAACCCTCCATCTGTTCTTATGCCATTCTAGTTAAGCAATCAAACCCTAGAAAATGATAAAAACGATCAATCTCAAGCTTCCTGGAAGACTGGTGACGTAAACTGCTGCTACTACATTTCCCACAAGACACTGCGCCATATTCGTTTGATTTTGCGACACAAGTTTCCGTCGATGGTTTTGTGCACGTTCGCTCCCTTTGCGACGCTGTGTCCGTGGAGGTTTTTTTGAGTCGCAATATTTGACTGTACATTCCTTTTTAGTTGGCACATATCAGTTAAAAGTTTTTCATTAAAGAAGGAGAGAGCACAAAGCCGCCAAGATGCCGCGAATTATGATAAAGGGAGGCGTCTGGCGCAACACGGAGGTAAGTGTTTACAGCTAGCACAATGCTAACTACTTAGAGAAAACCAACGAGTTTAAGTTAAGAGGCTGCTAGCCGCTAATTTCACGGCATTCAACGAAGTTTGATTACCAGTTGTTGAAGCAGTAACACGAAAGAAATTTTAATTGTCGCTTATATAAAGTTGTCTACGTACTACCCTTCCAAATACACCGATATGTATCTGTTGATTGGTTAAAATGGCAACACGACTAGCAAGCAATACTGGAGGATTTGTCAATATTAGCAAGAAAGCTAACATTCACAGGGTATCATCACATGTATAGGTTTGGGCTTACGCTAATAAGTCAGACAGAAATGGGATCGCTTTTATTATTACTGATATATTAACTGAAATTACTAATATCATATGCTATTACTAATATATTACCTGCTATTGTCACTATATTAGCTACTAATATATTACCTGCATGCTATTTGGCAGGAGAAGATGTGCACAGCTGCCCGATACAACACATTATTATCGTGTTTAATAAATTTAGGTTTACAACACACGTGTAGAAATGTACTTATGGGTCTCAAAATTAAATACAGTGAGGTTGGAATAAAATACCACAAAAACAAGAGGTGAGTGAAGCAGAGTACAAAAATGTACACACTTGGAGAAACTGCCCTCCACAACTAGTAAATTAGTAACCAAATTTACAGTGGTGACAGGAGTTTTCGTAAGGTCGACCTCACAGGAAATAAATAAATAAAATAAAGTATAGACAATGTGTGTTGATGAGTGGTATTATGTGGCCTGACTAGATGATACTGAACATTTGATGTGATATTTATACAGGATGAGATCCTCAAGGCGGCTGTGATGAAATATGGGAAGAACCAGTGGTCACGTATTGCTTCCCTTTTACACCGCAAGTCTGCCAAACAGTGTAAAGCAAGATGGTAAGTCTGTTAATGTCATTCTGGCACAGGCAACTCCCAAAGATTGCTTTCTGATTATATGCAACATGATAGTAGGCACAGAAATGTTATTCATTCAGAATGTCATTTTCACATAGTTGAAGTCTGAAGAGGTGCACAATTTAGAAAGGTTTTATTACTATTTACTATATCAAAATATTCATCAAAAGGCCTTTTAAATTGCATGTCCAAGGCTCTCCCAAGGCTAATTCAATTATTGTTAGATTGTTACAGCAGTAATTACTGAATCATTTGTAGAATATTTATGAGTAAAAATATACACTGTAGATCAACTAAAATATTCAACAGTTTGATGGCAACAAAGATGAATGACCATGTTATGGTGCACATTAAAATCTACACTTACAGCGACTCTCACAAAATTGTTTTCTGACATTAAATAGTTTTATGGAGGTGGCAGATTGAGCTTTAAAATTCTTGTAGCCTTTACAGAAAGTGTTGTTTTGGCTTTGTCTTCAGGTACGAGTGGTTGGACCCCAGTATCAAGAAAACCGAATGGTCCAGAGAGGAGGAAGAGAAGCTGCTTCACTTGGCCAAGCTGATGCCCACTCAATGGAGGACCATCGCTCCCATCATAGGACGCACTGCTGCTCAGTGTCTAGAGCACTATGAATACCTGCTGTAAGGCGTGACCTTTTTCACTGCGCACGCTAAACACTCACAATTTTATTATCTTGCGATATTTTTTAGGCTGTCTTCTTGTAGTTTGTGTAAATCAAGTTTTGTTTAGTTTTTCACTTTCACATGTATTATGAGGTAAAATTCAGTTAATAGAACCAGAAAAAAATCTGAATTTAAGAATATGTGACTTCAAACAATGAATCCATTAAAGATCCCTTATTGCATAAAACCATTAACATTTGTAACAATATGTTAAGGTAATTTTCTGGTAAGTTCTGTTTCACTTTAGTTCAGGTCGTACTTATTTATTGTAGTTTCTGTTAAGAAACGGTTTCTGTTTTCTACTTTATTTCAATTCAATCAATTTTGACTTTCTGTAAGTGTAATCGAAGTGTTGTAGAGACTTAGATTTTTTGATATAGAGTAGAATTTATGATTTAATAAACCATGTATGTTTAGAGACAAAGCTGCACAAAGAGACAATGAGGAGGAAGTGGGAGATGATCCCAGGAAATTAAAACCAGGAGAGATCGACCCTAATCCAGAAACAAAACCAGCCAGACCAGATCCTGTGGACATGGATGAAGGTATTGTAATACATAACACTGTAATAGATGGATGAAAATACTTTTAATGTGATTTTGACATTGAGGGAATTGACATTAAATGTCATTTTCCCTGTCATTTTGCATAAACCCACAAAGACTAGTAAGAAAACAATTTTCTCACTTAACGTGACTCAAGTGCTGTAGCTTGTGTTCCATCAACCTAATATTAAATCGTGTTGGTCTCCCTTTGACAGGGGCGAAAAAAAGTGCAGACTGATCATTTCCCATCAGTGTCAGATGTTACTGTGCAGTAAAATAAATAAATGGCTTTTTTTGTGATCTTCCAGATGAGTTGGAGATGCTTTCAGAGGCCAGAGCTCGTCTGGCTAATACCCAGGGAAAGAAAGCAAAGAGAAAGGCCAGAGAAAAACAGCTGGAAGAAGCCAGGTCAGACTCATTTACACCCACCGCATTCATAGCCCCACACTAGTAAACATGCAAAAGTGCTGTTGGATGCAAAAAAGCTGAGTGTGCACTTTATACTGCAGACGGTTGGCTGCTCTTCAGAAGCGCAGGGAGTTGAGAGCTGCAGGAATAGACGTCCAGAAGAAGAGGAAGAAGAAGAGAGGGGTGGACTACAATGCAGAGATCCCCTTTGAAAAGAAACCCGCTCCGGTATCCATCAATTTAACGTAGTGTTTGTTTGAAGAGAATTTAATACCGTGCATCTAATTCAAACATAATTTCTTATTATTTACGTTTTTACTTGAAGGGTTTCTATGACACTAGCATGGAGAATTATGATGCTCTGGAGCCAAACTTCAAACGACTGAGACAACAGCATCTGGACGGAGAACTGCGCAAGTAAGTAATATTACTGACAATATACAATTCTGGAGCAACTTTAGTTGAGTTGTGTTTACAATACATACACAATAGACAACTTTAAAGGCGTAATTCTGATGAGACAACAACCTAATAACCAAAATATGTTTTATTCCACTTTTCAAATAACCCAACACCCCAAGAGTTAGGTATTTATCAGATAATGAACAGGAAATTTTCATTTTAACATGATACTATGTAATATACTGCAGTGAAAGAACAAAAAGAATCACATTTTCCTTCCTGCCTAAAATTTAATTCTTTCATGGCTTTGATGTAGATTGTAGACCCCATTTAAACAAATAAACATTTGTCATCCCAGATTACTGGTTTGTATGTATGTATGTATGTATTGCCATTCAGCCCAGTAAATACAAGTTTCAAAGGGACCAGTGTAAATTTCACCACCAGACGCACATTTCCATTTACCCTCATGTCTTTCAAAACAGCATGACTTATGCCTTTTATCTTTATCCAGTGAACGTGAAGAACGGGACAGGAAGAAAGACAAGCAGAAGATCAAGAAGAAGAAGGAGAGCGATCTGCCTTCTGCCATTTTACAAACCAGCGGAGTAGCTGAGTTTACCAAGAAAAGGTCCAAACTGGTTCTGCCTGCACCACAGGTGACTTTCACACTCTCACACACACCTCGGCATTTTGGCTACAAATGTGAGCGTTGGACTCCTTCAGAGCAGTGGAGTCGAGGCTGCTTCTGTCGCCATCGCTTTGTCTGTTTGATCCGTTTCTTACTTTGTTTGTAGATCAGTGATGCTGAGTTGGAGGAAGTTGTCAAACTGGGTGTGGCCAGTGAGGTCGCACGTCAGGCGGCTGAGGAGAGTGAGAGTGGTAACTCCGCCTCCTCCACTCTCCTATCTGAGTACAGCGTCACCAACACCATGGCAACGGGCCTACGTACTCCGCGAACCCCAGCTGCCCAGGACAGGATCCTACAGGTAACACACAACACTTTGCACACCCAAGGGTCATGGCAAGTTCAAACCTCACAGGAGGAAGTTGCAGTGATGTGAATTGACGTGTTGTGAAATATAGTGAAATAGTGATGCAAAATAAGTCCAATAATAATAATTGTGTGTTTATTTGTGTCATTACAGGAAGCCCAGAATCTAATGGCTCTGACCAACATTGACACACCTCTGAAGGGAGGCCTCAATACTCCACTGCATGAGAGTGATTTCAGTGGAGTGACTCCTCAGCGGCAACAGATACAAACTCCCAACACTGTACTCAGTACACCTTTCAGGTATCCTTGTTCTCACCTGCACCTAAAATCTTCTTCATATCTGAATTAACATGTGTTTTCGGTGACCTAATCCCAAACCTATAGCACTGAGTGTATACATTTGCACCTGGCATTAGAATGTGTCTCCAAATGCATCATGGGTGATTGGGTTCCAATTGATCCACTCAGAGCTGCGAGTGAATCTGATGCATGATAATGTCAGGTTTGAGTAGAACCCGACTAAGAGCTCAGCATGTAAATGGGAACCCTTATGGCCCTGTCTGCTCCCACAGAACTCCTGGACAAAGTCAGAATGCGGACGGAATGACACCTCAGGCCGGCGGTGGGATGACACCCCGCGGCGCCACAACGCCAGGCCTGACCCCAGGTCGCACACCACTCCGAGATAAGCTGAATATTAACAGTGAGGAGCAGCTGAGCGATCCTGCATACTCCAAACACCTGGTAAGTGCAACCCAAATGTAAACAACTTTCTGTGCAAACTTTCATGTCTTTGAAGTGAACCATCATTGACAGTTTGACTTAAATGGAAAAAAAACCTGTAGAATGCTTTTCTGATCAAATCTGCGCAAAAAGTACCAGGGATGTTCCAAACGAGATTTCAGAATCAGAATATCTTTATTGTCAACTACAAAAGCACAACGGAATTATAAAATGGCAGTTCCCAATAACAGGAAATGGTGCAAAAAACAATAAAAGAAAAAATAGTGCAAAGGACAAATACAAATTAAATAGTGCAAAGGACAAATTAAATCTTAAGACTGCACAGTTCACCAAACTGACAAAAGGGTTTGGATTTTATTTGTGCTTCTCAAGACACTAATAGCTCTTGGGTAGAATCTGTTTTTAAGTGGGTCTTTATTGCCATGAAACGCCTCCCTGAGGGTAACAGTCTGACGAGGTGTTGAGTGGGGTGTGAGGAGTCCCTGATGATGCTGTGGGTTCTCCTAAAGCATCAGGTATTGTATATGTTCTCTAGAGATTGTAGAGGGTAAGCAGTCAGTTTCTGAGCCGTGTTGATGGCCCTCTGGAGCTGCTTTCTTTACTGCAGCTAGAGATGCTGGATGTAGTCAAACCAACCGTGACGAAACGGGAAACAGTGAACATTAATGAATTTTTCTGACTTTCTAACTTTACTGCATTTTTCCCGTCTTATTACAGCAAAGGGAAAGCTTGCAACAGCTGAGGCAGGGCTTGATGTCACTTCCTGTCCCGAAGAACGACTTTGAGATTGTTCTTCCTGAAAACGCAGAGAAGGAACTTGAAGAGACTGAGACAGAGACTGGGTTCATCGAGGACTCAGCCGACATACAGGCACGCAAGCAGGTACGCACGCTGTCAATGACCCACTGTTTGTTTCTTTGAAGTGCGTTCCACCTGCCTCTGCTCATGTCCGTGTTGTTCACCCAAGTTTGGTTTTGTTTACTTGTTTTAGGCACAGCGAGAGGCAGAACGGGAAAAGGAGCTGAAGCTGCGGCACACTTCTGTTCAGAGGAGTCTGCCCAGACCTTCAGAGGTAGAAAAAAAATCCACTGTATTTAGTTACTAAAAATGCAATTTACTCAAGTACTCCACATAAATACAGTTATAGAAGTACTTGTACTTCCATTTTATACTTTTATTGCACTAGATCTTATACATTATGATTTCTATTCCAGTTCATGTCTGACCATTTTAACAAATTTGTAAATGAAAATATTATGCATCACACTGTATGAGAAGCCTTTACGTTATCAATACACAATGGTTGTCATTGTATCATAGACATATAATGATGAAAAAACCCTTGCATAATGACGTTATATTTATTGTGGATTACTTTCTACACTGGTGTGTCGGCACTCGATTCTCGGATCTAAATGGTCCTGGTACCTGTGGTGTAATTACTGGGAACAAAGTAAAATGGAGCATGTAGTGTTAGTGGAAGTTGCTGAACAAAACTGGAAAACTAGAAACAGGACGCATCAGCTTGTAAAATAATCCAACATCTAAGTGTTTCCTGACCTTTTATTGTCATATTTCTTTCATGTGGATGGTGAATATGAACGTGGTTGTTGTGTGTTTGTCTGGTCTGTCTGTGCAGGTTAATGAGTCAGTGCTGCGGCCCGCTTCCATTGAGCCACTGCCCGACCTGCAGCTGGCAGAAGAGCTCATCAAACAGGAAATGATCACCATGTTGCATCACGACTGCCTGCACCACCCGCCCTCCAACGCAGCCAGCCAATTACAGCGCGGGAAAACCAGGGGCCCCGCTTCCACCTCCAATAACGCCTCGCATATAGCGTACCTGGAAACACACTCTTACAAGCCCATGAGTCCTGAAGATATGGAGCAGGTGAACACACTTGTTTTCACTTGATGCAGTTATTTTCCCATTAGAGGAATTATTGATTAAATAAATAACGACTCCTGGACCTTTTGGGTTGAATGTTTTGTTCAGATCGAGTTTTAGATCATTGTTTAAGACAATAAAAGTCAATGTTTAATAAATTATTCATCTGTGTAGTAGATAATTTGAGTCTGTAATTTAATATTTTCTTTGTTTTGAGGATTTTTACAATTATCTGACATTTTAAGGACTAATTGTATGAACATTTGATTGTCTACGTGTATGATCGTCTTCCTATCATTAGTTTTAGCTGCATCTAAACACCAGGAAAGTGACCACATGGGTTTCGCTAATGTGCAGCTGTGTGTTGTGTCGCTGGACAGGCCAAAGCCATCCTGGCAGCAGAGATGGAGGTGGTGAAGGCAGGAATGGGTCACGGTGAGCTCAGCATGGAAGCCTACAGTCAAGTGTGGGAGGAGTGTTACGGCCAGGTGAGCACCTGTCAGCCCCCTCAGACAGGAAACACCCTTTATGGACTTGTTTATTCACTCACTAATAGCAAAGTAGCATTGGATGGTGCGAATCATATTAAATGGATATGATAATCCACTTTTCTGCCTCACTACCTACTATCCCATCATGCATCGGCTGTAAATCTGCGTCCTCTTTCCAGGTGTTGTACCTCCCTACTCAAAACCGGTACACCAGAGCTAACCTGGCATCGAAGAAAGACCGAATCGAGAGCTTGGAGAAAAAACTAGAGGTGAGAAACTTTTAAGACCAATCCCTGCAACGTCAGTGAGGTTGTTTCTGCAAATCAGACCAACGTGATCACTAAATGCCACTAAATGTCTTTTCTGCTACTCTTCAGGTGAACCGTGGGCACATGACAGCAGAGGCTCGACGAGCAGCTAAACTGGAGAAGAAACTCAAAATCCTGCTGGGAGGTTTCCAGTCCAGAGCACTGGGGCTCCTGAAGCAGCACAGTGAACTCTGGGAACAGGTACAAGTCTCTTTACAGAGGAGCTTCCTGCTAAAGCAGCTAATTGGTGAACTTTATAACAAAGAGGTCAGCAGGTTTAGTCACTTATAAAGTAATAGTAATATTTTAGAAAAATTTTTGAGACTAAACTGGTAAATTTGTGTAGAAAAACTCCACAATGAATAAACACATAGTTTGGATATTCCTTGAGAATGTCAGGTCATAAACAAATCAGGTTAGTCTTGTATTTGCCAGATAAAATTACATGATATGAAATGGATTTGAATTAATGAAGGGAACAGTCGGCTTTATTGGTCAGTTTTGCCATATGTACATCGCATACAGAAAACTGAAATGACAAAAATCTAAGGCCCCGTTGTGAAAAATTAATATATTAGGGGAAAAAGACACTAAAAACATAAAACCGACTACATCTATAAATAGCAGAGTTGAGGAGTCAGTAAATAAACAACAAACAGTGAAATTAAATGAGTTATGAGTGAAAATGACATGGAGTATGCAGTATGTAATAAGATACAATATAAATGGCTTATTTAGTAGTCTGTTTTGAAAATATTCCAATGTTTCCATGTCTTGTTTTATCTTAAACCTACATTGGCTCATTCAGATCATGTCACCGACTCCACACTTTCTTTGCTGCTGAATCTGCTGTGTAATGATCGTGGTGTTGTACTCGTCGTGTCCACCAGGTGGAGCAGGCGGCCACAGAGCTCCAGACCTTCAACCAACTGAAGAAACAGGAGGACACTGCGATTCCCAGAAGACTAGAGGTAACACTTTAGGCACACGTGCACGGAGAAGTTCTGTCATCTGTGTTTCTGTACACAAACAAGTACTTCATGCATGAAATTTTTTCCCATATCCAAAATGACTTTAAATATGTCCACATTTCATTTTTTTAATATTACTTTATTCTCACCACTATCCTGTAATTTTGTTTTTTGCATAAACATGTCAAAGATTTTTTACATTTCAATGAATATTTAAACTGTAGATAAAGTCTACATGGAATTAAACAGAGAACATTTTTTGAGCCTCAGTTTTAGACGTAAAATATTGCAGGTTAACGGGTACATCTACCATAGTTAAAGGTAACAAAGAATGTAGGACACTATAGGAAATACTGCTGATTTATTGACATATTAATTATCTGCTCTCTAGAGCTCATCACACTCAGCGGGGTTAACACATGTATCAGAAATTCAGTTTTAGTAATGTTATGCTTTGGAAATCACTATGTTTTATTGTTAAAGAGCAAATTTCTGTTGTAACAAAGCCTTAAAACTAATGCTGTCTTTCACTGATGTAGAATCAGAATTCGTTTATTGTCATTGTTATACAAAAGCACAACACATTTTTAAATAGCAGCTCCCGCAACACTGCAATTATAAGAAGTGGTACAAAAATAGCAAGAATGGCAAAGGGGTAGGAAGACTGTACAATTCACTGGTGGGGGAGATTTTTTGTTTTTTTTTTTACAACATGTACACCATTAATTACCTGTTGATCCATTAATCCCATCAAAACATGTCAGTAGTTGGTGTAAAATACGATTATTCATCTTTTAATAATCATCAGATATGACATTTGGACATGTGGAGACTCTAGTTTCCATGGAAACACTGTCTTCTACAACATTGATTCACCACTAAAACCCATGGAGTTGAATCAATGATGGCGGATGTACACAAATGATTGATGTTCACTGTTCGGTCTACTTAGGCCGACCGACAGGCTGAAGAGAGGGATGCGGACACCATTCAACTCGCTTTCATACGTTTTA
>JAPTHA010000008.1:23549085-23569651 GCA_029814585.1 Gymnapogon annona
CTGCTTCATGACATTTCGTTGCCAGACCATTGGTCTGTGCAATGACAATAAAATGAATCTGAATCTGAATCTGAATTTAAACCATTGCATTAGCTTTGATTGACCCTATTGGATCCCCATTGATGGTATATAAAGATGGACAGTCTGACAATACTCAACAAAGAGCTCTGCCTCCCTGGTCTCTTTCTTTATTTTTTCCCTTCCTTTCTTTCTTCCTTCTGTTAGGAACTCTCAAGACGTCAGATCCAGATGCAGACCAACTCAGAATGATCAAAATAAAAGTTTCACTAGTAATTAAATATAACAAAAAGTGACGCTGGAAAAACGTGTGAATATAATTTAATAAAAAAAAAAATCCCACAATGGATAAATCATAAACAGAAAATCACACATTACGTGGCAAAAGGACACAATATTAGAATTTACAACTAAAGAATGAAAAGGACTCTAGAATTCAAAATAAATATTAACTCTATCAGACTTGGCATACTCACTAACAGAAACAATACAGGACTAGACAGGGTGGTCAAGATTTCACAGGCCAAGGCACTCAAAGATCTGACAACTGACAGGGGAAGCACACATACTTTTATACACGGGGATGACAGCAGGTGAGACACATTGGGGTTGATTAGAAACGAGACACAGGTGGGGCGGAATCTGGGAGTGACGCTAACTGAAACAAAAGGAGATGAATGCTGGACCAAACTGGAAGTCACAGAACATAACAGGAAACACAACACACAAACTCGACTAGACACACGAATCATGACACCTTCCCTCCTTTCTTTTTCCTTTGTCTTTTTTCTTTCCTTCTTTCTTTCATTTTTTATCCAAAAGTGGTTTTAAGTAGTTTTCATAGCACCAATTTTCTTCCAAACTGTCAACTGCTTGGTTTTAATGCGTATTAAGTATGTATTAAAAATGGGTAACTGACAGGTGTTGTGAGCAGTTACAATCAAGAATCTATCTGACGCATACATTACGCCAACCAGTGCAGAGGCTGACTGGTGCACAGGATGTCCCATGTCGATACATCCCAGAATTTTCCTTCCAAATGTGGTGTTCTAGTGTTAGATCTTTGTATGTAGTTACACTGGACTGGGTGAGCATGCAGTTGAGTGATCTGGACCTTTGACCATCAAACTGGTTTTGTGTCCAAGAAAACACTGGTGCCAAGTTTTGACTTTGTCTTAATGTAATGAGGAGCAACGTGAATTTTTATATTCACATGTAAAAATACCCTGAGGTGCCACTACATCAATGATTCAGTCGTAATACACGACGCTTCAGTGGATTTTCTGAAATTTATAAATATTTTATAACAACTTTAAAATATGTTAATATACAGAGGACAATAGCTGAGTCGGCTGGAAACACATGGTTCCACCTTCACACTGCTATAGAACGTGTCCATATGCAGATCAGGACAACCTCTGAATATTATTTAGCATCCTGTTCTCTCCTTATGAACAGATCTCTCATGAAACACGTCATCGCCAGGTGAAATGTAAAATACTTTCTGGAGTTGTCGCTGCAGTTTGCATTGATTCTGGGAGGTGTAGAGGGTTTGTTTTTGATGAGGAGTACCAGTAACCGTCCTGAATAATACAAAGATAATGTGTTTCTCAAGTGACTGACACCGGTCGATATTTAATCTACTTCATCAAAGTCCCAGACAGTAATATTACATTGTTAGGATGCTCTGAAGTGCGTGAAAAGAAAGTGAACTGACCCCAGCTCAGGTGCACGCGAGTCTATTTGTGTCCTCCATAATGATCTATTTCTCGAGCCTTATTCCAGGGACTAGACACAGGTGATAAATCCTGGTTAAACTTTGTCCTTCCTCTTTTCACAGTGAGACAGGGCGTATGATGGACCGTGTCTCTCTGCCATTCAGTCCTCTGTCTCATCCCTCCCTCATTTACTTCATCTGCCCCTCGCTTCATCCATCCCTCTATCTCTATCCCTCACCCTTGCCTTTTCCAGCCCTCCCTCTTCATGCATCACTTGCCCACTGTTCTCTCTCTCTCTCTCTCTCCACTAGCTTTTTTTTTTTCCCCTCACCCTGTTTCTTCCATCTTGACGTCATTTAATGTTCCCTCTTCCTCTCACTCTCTCTATGGGGTCTGGATGAATAGTAGGAGATATAGTGGCCACAGTAAGAGAAGTGTCAATTCATATAATGTCCTGTTTAATTAATTATGACACATTGTAGGAACAGATGTAAAAACTGAGCATTATTTAATCATTCGTTAAGTATTTCCACTTCACTTGTGTTATGACTTAGTTGTGATGTTGAACTTGAAAGCTATTAACTATAAAATAATTCCTAGTCATTGAAATGAATCGTTAGATAATGCTATGGTTATTGAAGACCAATAGCAGGAGCTACCCTTTGTCATGATGAAAATGTAATTTAATTATACAGTTAATATATAATAACTTATTTCATCTGAAAAAAAGCAAAGCTAAACTGCACTTCCACAATATTATAGTCCACTGACGTTTACAGACATTTTTTTTTATTCTAAACTTGACTTGTATCGTGAGATTTCCATGATTAAATCGAGTGAATAAATTTGAGTGCTCGTTATATGCGTGATCACTTGCATTTGCTTATTATGCAAATGAACAGACTAGTTGTGTCGTGTCATTTCTCGCAGCTTTTCAGGGTGTTGTAAGTTGAACAAAGCTGGTGTTAGTTGTGTTTATTTGGTAAATTGAATTCACTGTGAGGCTTGGGGTGTTTATGGAATGTTCGTTATGTCGCAGGCGAGTTACCGCCATGCATCAAGTAAAACATCTTCAGATCATAACAGCTGAATGAATTTAAGTGAGAAAGTGCAAATGACATTTTTTACCTTAATTGGAGAAAAATACACACTTTACCTTGAATATAAAGTGATGAGCAAACTTTAATATGGCGATGTTTTTACCACAGAGGGTGTCAATTTATCTTTTCTACTCCTCCACATGTGTTCCAGAACACCTCTGAGTATAGTCTATAGAAGTGATTCTCAACTGGTGTTTTTCAGTGGGTCGCAGGCCTTTGCCAGGGAAATAATAATAATGCTAATAATAATACTAATATTTATTAGGGGTGCACATAACTGGTGCGCAAGTGCGCATGCGTTGTCAAAATGCAAGATGCGTCACACATCAAACGCCTTGAAACGCGTTTGCGCACCAACAGCTGGTAGAGGTGGCACTGGTCCAAATGTCAAAGAAGGCCCATTGAGTAACTATTGTGATGCTCCACCATCACCGCCTCCGAAAAGACACCAGATTGAACCATCAATGCCTGAGCTGCATAAAAAAAAGCGTTTTCGTGGAAAAGTGGCTGTAGGAACTGGTGGTCGAGCCAGCTGCGATTCCTCAAGTCACCGCTCGTGAATGACATGCGTGGGTTTTGTCTCCCAATGACGGTAGTAGAGACAAACACAAACACAGTGAGATGACGAAATCAGTTTTAATTCTACTTTGTACGGCTTCAGATTTTGTCATGTGATCGAGCTGATCCAGTTTTCGGTACATTTCAAACTTAACGTTACTTACGAACTATGCTGCATTTTACGGAACACGTACAGCAAGCCATAAATACAATGTAAAGATACTTCCTGTTTTCATTTCAAAATAAATATACTTTCCAAAATAATTTAAAAGGCATTTTCTCTTAATTTTTCCAATAAATACTTGGGGAATGTGGTAATATTTGGAGGAGTACATCATATACTATCAGCATACACACTGTGAACTACTGTGAACTACTTTCTACTGCCTTTTAAATGTATTTCACTCCAAAATATCTGTGATGATAAGGAGGATGTCCAGCTTTTAGAATAGGTTTTATGTTCAAGCAAAATAAGCTCAAGGAGAAGCCATTTTATTTCAGAGTTTACAGAAAAGACATCCGTTGCTTAAAAAGATGCCAGTTAAAATTATTATGCATTTTTTGTTTCTTTGTTAGATTAGATACACCTTTATTAGTCCCACACGGGGAAATTTTGTTATGTGTTAATTCATCTTTACATATGAATAAATGTTTTTGCTATCAGTTATTTGACCACGTATCACTTTTTTTTATCCATCCGGTGGAGCAGGCCGATTTGTGTCTGTCAAGTGGTGTCTGTGTGCTTCCTGTTTTATTTTTGTAGCATCCTGTCTGTGTTCTGCCCTAGTGTCTCCAGCCTTACCTGCTCCTCATCAACACCTGATTCCCATCCGTAATCATCCCCTATGTGTGTCCCCTGTTGTCTGGTCTATTTAAACCCCATTCTGGGTTCTTTCGTTGTCAGATCGTTGTTTATTTCTGTGGTCATCCTCGTCCTGCCTTAGTCTTGTCATCCTTGATGTGCGTAAGTAATAGTTAGATTAGATGTATTGTATAGCCTTAGTCTGTTTTTTGAATCCTGTCTTGAAAATCTGAAATTGGTTAGTTTACCTCTGTAGAGCGTTTTTGGTTGATGTTTGGTATTTTGGTTCCTTTGTTGTTCCTCATAAGAGTGATTTTGCCTTTTGCACTTTACTTTTCCCGTTGTGGGTATTTTTTGTTGTAACTGTTTAAAGTTTATTCCCGAGTTTTGCTGGCACTTTTTGTTAATATAGATCCAACATATAAGGATATCTGATAACGTTAATGTTTGTATGTTCGAGTGAGAACTTTAAAATAAAATCTTATTTTGAAAATGTATTCAGATTTGTGCTCGGTGAGCACCAAGCAACATTTCCAGGTGCTCCCCTGAGTAGTATATAAAAGTTATGTGCAGTAGTGGAAATAATAATAATAATAATATGCTTATATTTTGAAGATGATTTTTTTATGCAGTTTGCGGGTAAAAACTGAAGAAACTGAATGTATTCCATAAAAAGCACAATTTGGTCGATGGGATTGGACCATATTACTTCCTGAGTCTGAACGGCCCACATATTATTGAATAAGATGTGAATTCTTCTCTCTAGATCAGGTATCACTTCATGTTATTGCACAGCTACATGCAAACTCACGGACAGTGCATCAAAAAACTGAGGTGGAAAAAAAACACCTCTGTGCTTTTATTGACAGTACGTTCTCTGAACAGACCATCAAACAGCTGCTGCTGATTTATTAATGCTAACAATTAATGCTTGATGACAGAATGGAACAAGGGGACACTTTGAGCATAAGCGCGACAGTCTACAATGTGGCAGAAGTAAACACTTCAGAAACAAATCGTTAAACGTCAGTACTAAAACAGTCATGGATGGAGTTCCGTGGTGTATTCAAGTACACCCCATAAACTCATATATATGGTCCCTATGACAATGGCAGATCTACCTACTGGGAAATAACATAACTGCTCTTTATGGATTCAAACCCCAGTCTCCCACATCATAGACTGTAGTGTTACTTTGGAGTGCAAATGTAGCGTCCCGAGGGTCTCTTATCTTTTGAATAGGAGGAAGGTCTACTGCACATATGACGTCATGAAAAGACAACTGTCTATTACAGCGGCATTTGGGTCTGAATGAAAAACAAATGGGCATGCAACAAAAGATATGGAATATATTATAATACAGTGGGAAACATACCGCATGGATTGAATATTAAATGTCAGTTATTGAGTGAATCACGCACAGGCCTAAATCTCCACTGTTTCTATTTTTAGATTATTTGGAATACCATGGATTTTGATCCCATAACAGATGCCAAACTTTTTAAAGTCTTTATTTCAAAAAATATTCTATGTGATAGAAAGCACTTACTATGTTAATTTTGAACATTAACCACATTGAAAATATAATATCTTGTTAGCTCTAATATCTACCAATAAACCCACAGGCTTCAGTAATTATGAGGATACTCGTAATACTGGCAATATTAACAAACTATATACTATGCATGCCCAAAACTCATTCATATGTACATTTGTGATTATGTTAAGTGTATCTAAAGTAAAAATAAACAAATAAAATCACACATCCATGGTTTTCAGTTGTATTATATGTGGAAATGAATGCTGCGTGATTGCAAACCTTGTTTCATCCCAGCATATTTTTTTTTCCTCCTATCTTCTACCATATCCTGTTTATATTAACTCATTTATATTAACTCTTTAAAACCTGACATGCCATCATTGACACACCCTGCGCAAAAATTTGAATGGCTGTAACTGCTTCACTCTTTGTGCAATTGGAAAAATTCCAATGGTTTCTGAAACTCCAGACTTTGCACTTTACAGGTTTTACTGTTTTTTTTTTCTACCTTTTCATTCATGCTTGTACTAGAAAGTGGAAAAGAATAGGACATTGTAGGCAATTGCTAGATTTTGAACAATGTTGTTACAAACAAAGGCGCTCTAGGAAAACAGACAAACAGATTCACTCGTACCACATTTTCTAACCTTTTATTTTGTCAAAATAAGAAACAATGCCCAGGTCAACCATTTTAGGTTTGGGGATTAATCCCTTAACTCACATTTGTAACTTGTTGATGCTCATTTTGCATCATGTTATATGAGTTTTAGTGCAGAACTGACTATTTCCATTTTTCTCCTCAATTCATCCATCTGAGGTTGCAGTGACCGCTGAATGTAATTCATATGTCAGTTTGGTTCTCGGCCTGCCTCTTTGTAATCTCCTCTTCTTCCCCTTCCTCCTCCTTCCCTACATTTATCTCTTTTCTTGACTCTCTCGCTATTTAGCTAGCAGACACAACAAAACAAACTCTGGCCATGGTCCAGCCAGGCCGGTGAGGGAGAAGAGATGTCTTTGTAACAAATGACAAAGTGTCAACACTAGGAAATAGCTTAGCTGGACCTGTGTGTGTATCTGTGTGAGTGTGTGTGGGTCGCTGTTTGGAGAAATAGTCTGGCACACTTGATTATGCTTCAGCCCGTCAGCCAGCCACTGCAGTCTGGCAAAGTCCGACCTTACGGAGCCACCATAAATACACAGACAAAGGGAGGCAGAAGGATGGAGGAGAAGAGATAGAAACTGAAGGTGAGTCGAAAACAAATAAACACAGATCTGATGCGGTGATGTCCAGAGTTCACTTGTACCTCCAATTTAAAACTGTAGTCTGACAGCTGACCTTTACTCTCACCTGTACAGAAAGTAATTCATGACCCCCAAATAAGGTCAAGTCATTGAAGATTTCACAAAATGAAAAAAAAAAAAATCTCAGCATCAATCATCACATCTCACAGGTTGAAAATACACATTTAAAGTTTTTGTGCCGGAAGCTACTTTTTGTATTGGTCAAAAACTATTATATTGTTTTTTTTTTTTGTGGTAGAGACGGAAAACAAACGCCAAGTGACTTTTTCACATTGTTTAATTATTGAGAAGCTGATGGTTTCACTGGGGTTTTTATTCATCAATGTTGAAAGTTATGTGTCCAGCGTCGTCTTCATTTATTACATGTAGCATCCTTCAGACAATGTCTTGGAATTTTGTTCAGTTAAGAGAATTGTCATTTGAAAAAAAAAAAAAAATCTAACATTCAAAACATGCTCTTACTTAAAATGGACAGTATTTTAAACACTGATTGTATGGAAATGGTCGCAGACATCAAGACAGTTATTATTGAACACAAACAGGAAGTCATTTATGGACCTACATTTAATTTGTTCTGTTATCCTCAAGTTAGAGAATCATCCATTTCCATTGGACGACTGAGCTCTTGATCAAGACCACAGGACTCTCACCTGACAAGCTCACACACTCAGGTTGTTATTGATTCTTGACAGAACATGCTGATCAAATACAGGGTCATTGGTCCTATTTTGTTTTTTCACAGTACATATGTTTCTTTATGTTGTGTGTGCAAAAAGGCAGATCCAAACGCAGAGTATAAAGGATTATTTACTCAGATATAGAAATGAACAGACATAAAAAGTACTCTAATAACAAGTCGAAAAAGGTTCTAAACAAAAAATTAGTCAAAAAGTGACAAATCTGATATAAATACTACGAATTGTCCATGTCTCTTTAACTTAAAATACTCAAAAGGTCCATGAGTCCATTTCTCCTTAAACAAAAATACAATCCAAAAACACAGGTGAAAAAACGTTGGTCGGGAGGGGCAGTGAGCAGCTGTGGAGTGCACTGGATGACAAAAAGAAATACACAAAGTTAATCAAAAATACTTGACGTAATTCTTAGAAGGCAAAGTCCAAAACCATAAGTCTCTCTTAGGCGACGGTACCGATGTGATTCTCAGACAACGCTCCATTGAAGTGGTCCTCCTCCTCCTGTGTGTTTTAACGGCGGCTGGCTACCAGCATGACAGGAGCATTACTGCCTACTACTGTTCAGGAGTATGACCAGAGAGTAATAAACTTAAAGCCCATTTAGTAACCCCATTTGTACAAGGTATGAGATTAATGCACTTTGACTGTGTAAAATACTGGCAAATGTGAATTGGTGATGTCCTTGTCTCCTTAATGTTTCCATCAAAATGGCCCTTTCTACACTATATTGGCTACAATCAAATAAAACATGAAAAACTGTCTCCTCTGCATGGCAATGTTCACATAAACCGGTTTAATGTTTTCTTATTAAATGCAGTGTGCTATTGAGATTGGAATGACCCAGCATGATTATATTACAGACGACCTGCTCTTTCCTTGTTGTCCCCAACTTTGGCATTGTAGACTGCACAGTCCCCATTATGTCGAATAAGAACCTTCCCCGTGTCTCTGCCCGCCATCTGACCTGGGGTTTTAACCAAAATGTCCTCCCTTGCTGAGTTAAAAGACTTTAGACTCTGTAAGCCTGAGACAGAATCAGAACATATAAGAACATTGGTTAATTTGGTTTCAGCTGACTACTGTAAGGCTCTCAAAATAGCCAACAGCTCCACCGTATAAACAGACAGATAGTCTGAGGCTCTGGACCCCTCCATATGTCCCCTCCCAGGAACAGCAACAACAAACCTTGTTGTTTGTCTATCTGGATCTTTAGAGCCATCTGTATAAATTTGCACACAGTCAGAATACAGTAATCCCACACAATGCACAAAAGCTGATAACAAATCAACTTTTCTTTTTTCCTTTAGTTTGAGATCCAACAGCGGCAGGTCCACACTTGGAACCTTCATTGTCCATAAAGGAACTTCTGACACAACAATGGATGGACTAAAGTTTATGTGGCTGATGCCCAAATTTTGTGCATACTCAGTGCTATATTTTCCAAATCTGTTAGAATGCCCCTCGTGCTCCCAGCAAGGGTCAAGCAAAGCTCTCGTTGGATGTTGCTCTCCATGACCTTTAAGATTTATCCAGTAATTAACCACAAGCTGCTTCCTTCTCGGCTCAAGAGGCATTTCTCTCGAAAGGACCAGGATTGCCGGAATAGGAGTGGACTTAACTGCACCATAACAGATCCTCAATGGCTGTGCTTGCACTCGGTCAAGTCTTTTCAACTGGGTATTTGAAGCAGAGTTAAAAACTACACACCCATAATGAAGAACTGATCAAATCATTGCAACATAAATGGTTTTCAGAGAAGATTGACTCACCCCCCACTGAACACCACTGAGACGCCTCATGATATTGAGGACTTTCTGATATTTAGTCACAATTCTACTGACATGATCACTCCAAGAGAGTTTAGAATCAAACATCACTCCCAAAAACTTAAACACATTCACATTGTCCAAGTTTCTCCCACACAATTGTAGAGTAGCATCAGGTACCCTTCTTTTCCTAATGAACAACACTGTATTCGTCTTCTCAATTGAAAATTTAAATCCCCAATCATCCCCAATCTTTCTATCTCAGCAATGGCATCTTGCATTCTTGTTGTAATATGCACCAGGTTCCTAACCTTTTCCATAATGCACCATCATCTGCAAATACAGACCTTCCAATATCTGGACAGACATTGGAAAAAAAACATCATTAACCATCAAATAAAATATTAAAGGACTGATTACGCTGCCTTGAGGGGTGCCATTGTCCACCTCAAAACTGTTAGACATTGTATTGCCCACTCGCAGTTGAATAGACCTACCAACCATAAAGCTTTTAATCCAATTAAAAATTCTACCACCCACACCCAATTGTCTCAGCTTAATTAAAAGCCCCTCCCTCCACATCATATCATAGGTCTTCTCCACATCAAAAAATACAGCTAAAACAGCCTTCCCATTCTTCTGTGCTTTCCTGATTTCATTTTCTAAACATACCACTGAGTCTATGGTCCCTCTTCCCTTTCTAAAACCACTCTGAAATTTTGAAACGATGCCACTCTTTTCAACAAAGTAGCTCAAGCGCTCAGTGACCATTCTTTCCATAACTTTACAGATATTTGATGTCAATGCTATTGGTCTATAGTTACCAGGATTAGCTGGATCCTTATCCGGCTTCCTTACCGGAACTATCACAGTCTCTTTCCATACACAAGGGAGCCTTCCTTCTTCCCATATCTGGTTATAAAGCCTAAGAAGGGATTTTAGCCCCCTTTCCCCCAAATGCCTCCATATTGTACAGCACACTTGATCTTTCCCAGGGGCAGTGTTACCAGACTTACTGGGAGCTCTATTTAGTTCATCCAAAGAACAAGACAATTTGCAGGGTGTGCTCCCATATCATCCACATTAGCCAGTAATTGCTCAAACTATGTAAAGGTCCGCTCTCTTCGCATTCTACTGTCTTCAGACAAATTTCCAGACCCATGTACTTTGACAAACGTTTTAACCAACAATTCCGATTTTTCCACATCTGTAACAGCCAATGTTCCATCAGACTCTAGCACTGGATACCCCTATTCTCGTTTATTTCCACCCGTCCTCTTTATCATGCCCCAAACATTTCCAACTCAGCTGTCCACCATGGCACTGCTGCTCTTTTCATACTGCCTTTACTTTTAGGAATCGCCACCGATGCAGCTTGAAGAACTTTTGCACAAAAATTACTATTTATCTCATTGATTTCCTGTCCCAAACCACCCACACCAATCAGTCGTTCACTTACTTCATTAAATTTATTCCAATCACCTTTCTCAAGGACCCACCTTCCTCCTCCACACCCATAAATGCGTGCTCCCTCTCAAGCTGCAATGAAGTTATGATTGGATAATAATCACTACCCATAGAATTGTCTTCCAAGATATCTGAAGTACACTTACTTGCCAAAGTATTAGAGACCAATGTGAGGTCCAGTCTGGATTCAAGCCCAGTACGCACATCAAATCTAGTTCCATGGCCATCATTTAAACATACCAAATCCCTTTCTTTGAAAAGAGCCTCCAAAACCTGGCCATTCACATCTACCCGAGCTCCACCCCATAAAGTGCTATGTTCATTGAAATCTCCACACCACACAATTTAACACCTTTCCTTTACTTGCATTTGTGATAGCTTATCTAATTCCAGATTTTGACATGGGTTATAAAAATTAATCATGACAAGCTTCTTGTTACTGAACCACACTCCAACCCCTAGAAATTCTTGTCCACCACCCCGTCCTATAACTCTATACTGTATCCCACTTTTCACTAAAGTTGCACATCCTCCACTATTACCATGTTCCCTATCTTGCCTTATAACGGTATACCCCTGCACCACAAAGTCCAGGTGAGGCTTCAGCCAGGTCTCTTGTAAACAGATAACATCTGGCTTTTCCGTTAACCCATCCACAAACTGTTTAAATACTTTCCCATTAGAAATAAGCGCTCGTGCATTCCACTGTAATATTAAAAAAGTATCTGAATACTCATGACGTAGGTAGATCCAGAGCATGAAGCTCATCAATGACATCATCCCACTTCAAACCGGTCAACCCCAGGTGAAGCGTTGCTACCTTAACAATAAGTTGCCATTTCTGAGTCTTGGAACTCACCCTGGCAGTACCATTAATGACACAAACCACAAAAGTTACAATCTTTTTCTTTTCCACAGCAAGTTCCTCTTTTAAGACAGCATTTATCCTCACTGTCGGTACCACTGGGTGACTCGGTTGACTTGGGCCTCGCACCTGTTTAATCTCAGTGTAGCTCAGCTTCTTTTCCAATCTTGTCTTGTTTGAGCACCTGACACCCCCTAAACGCAGCACTATGGGCCTCTCCACAATTACAACACTTAGGTTGTACCCCCTCTTCACACTTACCATACTCATGCTCTCCACTGCAACGTGCACACCTCTGTTTCTGGTTACATAACAATGCAACATGGCCAAACTTTTGACATTTAAAACTCCTTACTGGCCTAGGCACAGACTCTCTCACAGAGTAACTCATCACTCCAAGGATTACCCTCCCAGGTAATATTTCCCCTTTAAACTCCAGCACCACAGTCTCAGTATCCTGTCGCACGGCATACACCCATGACTTAATACGGTAGGCATCCACAATACTCCCTCCTTTCAGATGTTCCTTAAGTTCTTCAATGCCAATACTCCTAGACACTTTTGCAATAACACCTTTACGTCCTCTAGCCCTATTTGCTCCGACTTTACTCACACTAACCACCTTCACTCCACAAATGGACTTCAAACGAAGAGCCTTAGCTAACTGCACATAATCAATACAGCCCACCAACAGGTTCCCATCTTGCAATACCTTAGCAAACTAAATATGACCAACAGAATCATTCAAAAATTTAGTTAACTTAAGGGGATTCATCTTACTCACTCCACCAGTCTTCTCACCAAAACGAACAACACTTTGTACAATCTTTATTCTGCCGACCATGATCCTAAGAATCACTCTTTTCCTTCCACTTATCCCCTCACTTGCTCCTAGCAGTTTCCCAAGGGTGACCCCCCTGCACCCCGTCTCCCTCATCCATGCTCCATTCAAGACCCTGAAGTAGTTGTAAATTACTCTCTGATCCACTCACAGAACAGTCACGGCTCAGCGCTTCTAAACCTCCTCCCGGAAGATGCAGCCATCAAAACCGTCACACTGTACTATTATTTTACAGATGAATGAAAAAAAAAAAAAAAAAAAACACGCTCTGACTCCGACACACCGTTGCCACGTTTTCCCTGAGCCCCACCAACTCCACCCTACTGCGACCACCTCCGTCGAGACCTGAGCTGGTTCCGAAAGCCTGAAAGTAAGCTATATCATAAAAGTCAAATGTAGCTAACACACTTAACCACCATTGAAGTGGTGAAGGGCTGTGTCCTTCTTAAAGTCCTCTTGATCATCATATGCACTGCAGGTGGTGGAGTTCACCTCAGGTCAGCACTGGGAGGAGTCTACCTCAGGGACAGGAAAAGTTAATCTCACAAACAACCGGTAACAGAAAACTTCCAGCGTCCCTACAAAATAAGAGGGGCCATGACACTTTATGTATTTATCTGTTTACATGATTGTTTTGTTTTTTGGGGGGGAATATTTCACTCTCTGAAGACAGGGAGTACAGTTGATTAATCTGAAAACTCAAAACACCATTGATTTAGATTTTCCTGTATTCATGAAGAATGTAAGGAGGTCAAAGTTAATATCACAATGCTCTAGAGCAATTTTATGGACAGTTATCTAAAAATCACACGCATTCCAAGTTGAAGTCAAGTTTTTCTTTTCTTTCTTTTTTCCCCCCATTTTAACGGAGGTATTTCTGGGTCATTTTCTAATACTCTACAAAATTAAATCTTTATCCAATTTGCACAATCCTACAAGGGAATCCAACCACTGTGGTGGAGGTATGCAGTGTAATTATAGGAGTTTCATAGAAATCAATCAGCATTCAGATTCTCCCGGTGTTGGGGTTAAAACCGGAATGGATAAGGGAACAACACTCTGGACATAAGCCTGGCTGGATAGGTCGTTTGGTAAGGCACGGGGCTAGTTGCACAGGGGACCTGGGTTCGATTCCCTAGATCCCGAGCGTACAATGAGTTGTGTTGTAAAAACTCCTGCCAAATCAAATATGTGAATTAGATTCTCTGTGGCGACCCCAGAAAGGAGAACGCTGTAAGAAATCAACATCATCACATAAGCAAATGGGATTCCTCTGTCACCGCTTTTCATTCTCAACAAAGGGCAAAGCATTGTTATCTGCATCCATCTGATCAGAAACAATGATACAATATCATTAGTGTCATTTCATAACAGTAAACGTAATAACTTCATGGGAAAAGACATGCAATCACGGTCATGTTTTGGTAACAATAAACATTTTACTTATTAAAGTTTGCAGCTTATTAATTTATTATCTGACTTTTTTTTTAATTGTCCCTGCATGTTTGAGCGAAAATAGAGCAATCCTAAACTTCTATTCACATCAAAAACATTAGTCAGCAAATAAATCTCATTTAAGAATTGTGTAAACAAATACGTGTTATTGACAGTGGTTATAAAACAACAGATTGACACTTAACATTGACACTTACTGAGTAAGTAGTTGAACCTAAATGCAACTACAAACTGGCACACTCACTGGAAACTTGGTTTTTGTTAGTGTTTGTGGGTGTTAAGAGCTCTGTGATTAGACTCTGTAGAAACAGTGGGAGAAATTAAAGGATTTGGAAAAACATGAGCAAAATGTGCCAGTTTCATGTTAATACAGAGGAATCGCAAGCTGCTGCTTTAGCTTCATGTCACTGTATCTGTGTGAACACGATGACAATGGTGACAGACCATAATGATTTGAGTTGACATGCATGTCTTGACAGTGGTTCTTGGGTACTTTACATTGAGGCAGTTATTGTCGTTTATTGCTATTATTTTTTCGCCAGCTTCACTGTGGCGAAATCACCACACTGATTTAATTGAGGTATTTTTTTTTATTATTTAATTTCCTTAATGTGTAATTGTGAGCAGCTGATTTTCGTTTGGGATTAATAAACCGATATCTTGTCTTATTATGATATTTTCAGTTTAAAGAGAAATAAACTGCCCTTGAATTAGACACATGAAGAGTCAGGAAGAAAAGCTGAGGTGCAGCTCACGGTGGAAGTGAATTAATTTAAAGAGAGGTGGAAATGTTATAAGAAATGTGGAAATGAGATGGAAACACGCAAAAAAAACAAACTGAAAGACAGTAAGAAAGAGATGGAGATGGGGCCTTGGGCAGTATAATTGTGTTTAATTATTCAAATGACTGAAACTGGAGGGAGCACTAGAGCACTTCTGCTTAATGCGTGTGTAAGATTGTGCGTGTGTGTGTGTGTGTGTGTGTGTGTGTGTGTGTGTGTGTGTGTGTGAGTGAAGCGGAGTGCATGGTATCCAGTCAATGTCCTCCAGAAGCAAGTGCTCACTCTTCATTAATGACTGTTGCCTAGATGTGTCAGGTTACATGATTCACACACACGCAACACACACATCCACATACGTATTTCACGTGACGCCAGTGAGACCTGGCTGTATTGTGTGTGTGCAAAGTGCTGATTGTGCACAACGGTTTGTGAGTAACACAAACAGACAGGAGCCCACAGACACACACTGATCCGCTCCGTACGATCAGAGTCTTTATTAGTCATCTCCCATTGATCAGCCGCCTGCTGCATTTGCCCTTCGATGCCAACTTAACTTAGCTCTCCCATCTGTCCACGTCCATCCGTCTTTCCACCTCTCTATTTCTTGGATATTCACATGGTTTCACTTTCACATCTGTCAGCCAGACGTGCACAATGAGCTTTTCCTTCTCACTCCAATGTTTCCTGTGTTACCGCTTACACTCCCCCCTGTATTTTATGTAGATGACACTGACCACCCCCCCCCCCACCCACACACACACACACACACCCCACCACCCCAGATTGTGTTTTCAGTGCATTTAGACATTTTTCCTCAAGTGCGATTCAAGCAGAACGATTATTACCTGGAGACCTATTGCAATTTAGAAATTAACTCCCACTGCTTTTGTTCCGTGCAGCGCTCTGCTACAGGATGATGGGAGTGAATGTTTGACTCAGATTTACTGACATTATTCCCACAATGATGATGTCAAGGTTCCTTCAAACACAACTACTTCAAAATACAGGTGGTCCCTGTGTTACGGCGTACAGGACATTGCACACAAACGCTGTTTGGCCAGAGCTCATCACATATACCAGAGTATATGTGGTGAGCCCACCCACCCCCATCATCGACTGTTCTCTCTGTTGGTGTCCGGTAGGAGGCTGCGCTGTGGAACGGCCAGGTTCAGTAGCAGCTTATTCCCTCATCCATCTTATTTATTTATTTATTTATTTATTTATTTATTTATTTATTTATTTATTTATTTATTTATATTTATTTATTTATTCATTTATTGATAGTAACTGGGTGATTTTTTTTGTTGTCACCTTGCACTGCAGCCACTTATGGCTTTGGATTCACTTCAGCAATCTTGCACTTTTGTATTTTCCATATTTATTCTGGGTTATCAGTTGCCAATCTATATTATTTCGTTACCAGATTCATTGTGTGTGTGTCTGTGTGATGACAATAAAAGAAGTCTAGGTCTAAAACAATGTAAGTAACATTAACAACCTCAACATTCTTAAGAAAAGTAAGCTTAATTTTGTCAATACTGTACCTCTCTTGATAATTTATACAAGTATATTACAACTCACAGATCACAGTGGATCTACAAATACAAAAAAAAAAAAAAACACATTTACTAACAGGTAGAACACTAAAATTACACTCCTCTTCAAACATGTCAGGTTGTTTATATTTGTTGGGGTTATTTCTGTTATTTTGTAAAATTACACTTTATGAACTTTAATGTAAATACATGTAAATTACATGAAAAATATTTACATTTCCACAGAGAGAAATTCAAATGTGCAAGTATCTATGTCAGCTCAGGAGCGCTTGGTGGTCACATGACTGATATTTTACCATACACTGGCTAGATGGCTGTGTGTGGACGGTTGCACTTACATCATATCATTAATGTTTTATATAGCTGACACTTTTACTTATGTCTACATTACTGTCACTGGCAAATAAACAAACTGGTTTTCATGGATGTCTCCTGTCAAATGAATAAAACATGAACTTTACATGTCTTACACAAATTTGACTTTTATTTACATTTATATTGGGTCACATATGTTTATTAAGTAGGTCAAGGTCCATTTTGTATAATAAGTGTTTTATCAGTGGACTGTGGTTTGATATGTTATTTATAAAACCAGTAGAGATACGTGCAGATGAAGACTGCTACTAATGTTTTAAATTAACCGAGTTAACATACTGTATCAATATTCTGTAGTGTAATATTCTACAGATTACATTTATTTATTTTAATGGGAAAAGGTAAAGGTGATTAAAGATTGCATTATTTTGTCTTTCATTCAAGATGACTCCTTGAATTTCCTTGAATAGATTATATGAAAAGTGTCGGTTGTGAAGCTTTACAACCTAGTTTGCATCTTTGCCTATGAATGAATAGGCAGCCGCAACAAATCTTATCAAATCTTTTCTGTAAAGCCTGTAAAGCATCTGTTAACTCCTGCCCTCTTCCCATATAACTGTCCTTCAGTCTAATGTAATCTCTTTGCAGTTGGAGTTGACTTATGCATTACGTGTACACCCTCTGAGTTTGCTTCTGAACATGTGCTCAAGTCCGGTTCATCATCTTATTGTTCATCATGTATCATGAGACACAACAGCGTTCTGAAGTCTGAGCTTCGCTGTCACGTGCAGTGTGTTTCAGACACATTTCGAACTATGATTTTTAGCAAAAATTACTCAATAAGTAGGTAATATTAAGCCGACTGAGGGCTTAGCAGAAACATAAACAGTCTGATGTGCCCTCACAATAAATAACAACTTCTTTATAACATACGTTGTCTTACTCTGGTGTCAGAGTCTAAAATGTGACACAATGTGATACGATAGGCCTTTAATATCTCACGGGGATACATTTATTTGGTACAGCGGCAAACAAACATACATCTATACATACACATAAACATAAACCACGTCAATAAACAGTTATATGTCTATACATACAAACACACAAACATAAACCACAGCAAAATCTCTTCTTTTTTTTCATATCTGGACCTTAAGCCGCAGAGGCTGTACCACCCACTGCACCTGTAGTGTACTAGATTTCATCTGGTATGGATAGCTGTGTCTGATCCACCTGTCAACTGGATTCAAAAAGAAAAAAAAAAAAAACAATAAAGGAGGCATAGCGGTTAGCACCTCTGCAACTGAGTTGTTCACCTCCATGTCACATGAGTCCTCTGATTTAACCTGTCATGAAAAACAGGTGCACGTCGGTTCAGTCTCCTGATGGTCTCCCGGGCTCTGGTACTGAGGAAGATCTGGAGTTACTCCCCTTGAATGAGTTAACCTGTAACTTTATCCAACCACGTCGCCAGGCCTCATTATCCATTTCTGGTGTCTCACGTTGACCACGTGAAGACTTTGATAAAGCCTTCTCTCAAACCCAACAGCAGCGTGTCATCACAGGAGCTTTTCTTTAGACTTGTAAAGAATGGGAATCTCTAGGTAGTTGAATCAGGTCAACTGGGCTGAGTTTTTGTCTTGGGAGACGTTTCACCCTTTAACCAAGTGGCTTCATCAGTTCATTCAGGACTAGGTTTACTAGTCTGCGAGACAAGCCAGCCTAGTCCTGCATGAACTGAGGGTGAACTTGGTTAAGGGGTGAAACGTCTCCCAAGACAAAAAACTCATTTGACCTGATTCAACTACCTAGAGATGTCTTTGACCTGGAGGAATGTGAATTTACACAAAGAATAGGAATCTTAAAAGTACACAAAACACAAAAGCGAAAATAGATTCAGCATGAGTTACGCTTGTTTTTTGGTCTTTCTTTCTTTTTAGTGAGTTTATATTTATGTGACCTACAGTCCTGCCTGGAGGGACCTCTAAACTACTTTTTACTACAGCGTAAGAACAAACACAGAAGAAAATAAATTCATTTATTGACTGCCTAAATTACAGCTCATCGTCATGCACTGCCATTGCTTCTCCGCTGACAGTACACACACCAGTGGGTTTCTGTTGCTATCGGCCTGTTGAAATCAAACAGCCAGAATCATATTTCCTTCCTGTTTTGTACTGAAGAAACCACACCTATTATTGTGGACAATGTTCACATGATCGTGTGCGCAGAAATTAAAATCATATAGTAATGTTGAACAAGTGAGATTTTTTTGCAGTGTCAAGACTTCGGACGGAAGTCGGGCTGAGTTTATGAATGATCTTCTCACAGCAAACAATCCAGATGATTGAATTGTGCTTCAACTCCCACCAAACTCTAATCATGTACATTTATCTGCAACGGTGAAACTTCTTGAAGAGTTTTGTGGTGTACGCCTGGCTTGCGGGTTTACTTTGGCCTAGCATTGTCATACCGTCAAATTAACAGCAGGTTTGACCGAGACAGCGCATCATTTAAATCAGAGTGGACAAAAGAACACACGTTCATTTCCAAAAGCAGTAAAAAAATGACCTACATGAGTTCTGCACTCTTTATCGATGATGTAGATAAAGGAAAGAGGGACATAAAAAGGTTCATAATGTCTGACCCACTGCTCCAGTGTTTTTTTATTTATTCATATTTAACTT
Source organism: Gymnapogon annona (assembly GCA_029814585.1). NCBI lineage: Eukaryota > Metazoa > Chordata > Actinopteri > Kurtiformes > Apogonidae > Gymnapogon > Gymnapogon annona. The sequence goes on from JAPTHA010000008.1 coordinate 23,568,556, forward strand.
AAAATCAATTGGTTAACATCTTAAGATTTATATTATATTTCTTTATTATGGATGAACAAGTACATTTCAGTTGTCAGTTTTGAATAAATACAAATACTGTGAGCAAGTAGTTTTCACCTTATCTGAAACATATTTCCTCTTCTGTTCCAAAAACATCACTACTTATCATAGATAAAATTGTCTTATGGTGAATAGAGTATCTCAGAATCACTCCATCATGATAGCATTGTTATCATGGACTAAAATTTTATCGTAGTGGGAAATACACTCCACTTCTATAAATGGCAATTATTCAGTGTTATCTAAATGTCAAGTGTCCTCCTTTTTGGCGTTGTGGAAATGCCCACCCTAGTCTCCAACGAGGCAGAACGTGACATCTTTGGAGTGAGAAAAGACTCGGTGGATATGTATCACCATACAGGGAGCACGCCTGTAAATGATACTTTTTCAAATTAAATTTCAAATCAAAAATTTTTCAAATTTTCAAATGTACTTTTTTCAAATGTCACATATATGCTCATATGAAGGAGCATATATGTATATGGGTCATTCCACAGAGGTGGTACACAATTTGTGACGTAAGAAAAATTTAAGAACTTGATTGATTCTATTGAAAATGTGTTTTTTTTCTTTGAAGTATACCAATTACATTTAGGGGTTTTTGGGATAAAACATACAATTTGACCATTAAAAAACATACAATTTCAGCAGTACAAAAAAAAAAAAAATTTCTGGCCGCTTTTTTTATTTCATCCAAGTCGCTAGAATGAAAATATAACCGACGCTTAGAAATTTTATTCAATATTGTCCGTTACTCCTTCTGAAGCAATTGACTGATCTTTCTATGATTATTTTTGGAGATTATTGCTTCAATTCCAAATACCCGTAGTAAAATTGTTGTTGTTCATTTATAGTTATGAAATTCAGTCGCCGCCCGTAACACGTTTTGACAAAGTTACAAGCGCGATGCCTATTTCTGATGAGTGCCTTTCAGAAATCTGGCCGTGGAATGTTATTTCTTTTTGTTGAGTGGTAGGCGCACCCTTTTTACAGATATTGACCAAGTGGTTGAATGATTTTGCGGATATTTTTAACA
>JAPTHA010000008.1:23612592-23623709 GCA_029814585.1 Gymnapogon annona
TGTAATGACAATAAAGGAAGTCTAAGTCTACAAGATGACATTCAGAACCCACAATGACAGGATCAGAGACAGCAGATAAAACACACAAAAACAAAACAAAACTGCACATTGACCTCTCACTTCTTAAGTCCTACAAACCCTGCTCGGGTATATAGAGCTGAAACAATGTGGTGTGCTGGTAAATTTTCCATGTGGTTTTTTTAAGGGTTCCATATTTGCCATCAAACATCGTACTTCCTGTTTGTATCCAGTAGATTAACTTTATTTCTACATATCCTCACTTCCAGGTCTTTACATATGAACACTTTACTACTTTAAAGCATCCATTTTTCATTCAATTGAATCTTATTTAAATTGCACTTGTTTTTACTGTTGTTGGATTCTTATGCTATTCATTTACTTTCGATCGTATTAGTCTGTATGTGCCACCTGAACTAAAATAAGTACCACACCCTTGATTGTTCATGTATTCAATGTAATTTTTGCATTTGCCAAATATAGATGCACCAGACCCTTTGGTGGGCTGGTTTTGGCCCACGGGCCGAATGTTTAACACCTATGCTTTACATACTGCTTTAAAATGATGTAAAGTCATGCAGATGACAAAATGGTCAATTCAGCACCATTGTTGTGTTGGTGACGTGTGTCTGTCAGCATGTGTTAGTTTGGAACACTGAGCCAAACTGGCAGGAAGTCTGTAAAAACAGTGGCGTCAAGTTTGGAGGAGGAATTATTTTTGACCAATCACAACATTGTGTAAAGAATTATAGTCTCAACTGAAAATCTAAAACTGAACAAATTGTTGGAATCAGAGTTGATCTCATACCAGCTGCAGAAAAGTTGCATTATATATACTTTTATGCACCTTTATGTCGCAGATAGATATTGTACTTGTCACTCAAAGCCATTTGTCCAGCAGCTTTAGTTCTTTGTCAAATGTTTCGTTCTTTTCCAGTCCAGTGAAAACCACAGATTTTCAGATGCAATTATTTTAAATGCGATAAAGGGAAGACTCAAGTATTTCCTGTATGGAAAAATCTTCCTTATTAAATCAAATCACTTTAAAAAAAAAAAAAAAACAGGCTCCTGGTTTCACTAGAGCATCCGGCGTCACGTAACTGGAAACAGGCCTGTGTGTGTGTAATGTCACAGGTAATACTGTACTGAAACACTCGCAAAAGTTGATATGAGTTCAAGAATCCAAAATGACAGATATAACAGTAAAACACAGTTTTACTGGACAATGAAAAGTTTCATTTTTCAAACTCAGTACATTTCCTGATAATTCTTATTCTCTTTGGTCAGGTTTCGAATGTTGTACTTCAATGTGGAGTATTTTCTGTGTGTGGTGTTTGTACAACTATGTCAGTAAATGTCTCGCATGCTTCACCCACCACTGATTTTCCTGAACACACAGGGAATTTTAAAGGTAAAACCACCACATTTCCTGTTCGAGAGAACCCTAACAATCCTGTGGTTTTCCTTGATCAATTTCTTCTTGAACCAAATTAAATAAAGCATTTGTGGCTGGGAATTCCTGAGGCACAAAACGACAAGGCTTCTCAACATGACTAGTGGTGCCTCAGTAAATAATCAGACACTAATAACATGTTAGACTTAGACTTCCTTTATTGTCATTACACAGACACACACAATGAATCTGGTAACGAAATGTGATAGCATTGTCAGCTGATAACACAAATAAATATGGAAAATTGAAAAGTGCACAGTTGATGTAGCCGAGTGTAACTGCAGTGCAAATATGACAACACACAGTCAATATAAATAATAAAAATAAATAAGATGGACAATGTAACAATGTAAACAGTACTATAAACAGTGAAACTATTGCACATCAGTGTACACAGTACTATAAACAATGAAAATACTATATATTAGCGTAGACAGTACTATAAACAGTGAAAATACTACTATATATGTCACTATCCATCAAAGTCCTATGATGAACTGATAGGTGTACTTCAGGTATATCAGGTGTACCCCAACTGTACCAATAAATTCCACCCCTCATGTGGATTTTGCCCATTAGAAGTAAACAGGAAAATATTTCAAAATCCTGAACCATTTTAACTTTGACATATCTTTATCTTCCCATAATGTAATACCATCTATTCTGGGTGACTGGAGATGTATAAACCCTGCTTAGAATGAATTTAATCAATAGTTTTGCTCCTAAAGTCGTGCCAAAAAATGAAACAAACAAAAACAATACTCCTAGCCTCAAGACATTTCACCCACATTGCCTCTAGTGCTACTTATACTGGTGTATGAGTGGTGGTGGTGGGAGGGGTCATTTGGCATGACTTGCATCAGCTGACCTCGGGCAGCTATGGCTACAAACGTATTTACCTCGACCAGAGTGTGATTGAATAAGGGATCAATAATGTAAATAGATTTGGGTGCCTTGAAAAGCACTACAGAAATCTAATCCAGTATTGTTATTACATGCATTTTCTTGAAGTATGACATGGAATCTGTATATAAACAAAGCACAAAGAACATGACAAAACAAGTCTCTACATTTACTCAAGTAACATTGGCGACAAACATGAGTCTGTTCTTAGCATTTTTTCCAGAACTCATATGCTGACATTTGTATATTTTAACTCAGACCACACTGGCTATTGTACAGCGCACAAGTTTACAGTCCTGCTGTCAGGCAACATTAATTCTACTGAGCTTCTATATTTCCAATATACAGCTGTGGTTGAAGTGCCTGCGATTCTGTTCTTTCTATTCCATAAAAGTATAAGAAGCAGGCCTTTGTGTACTTTACTATTACTGTGAGAGAAAGAAGATATAGATTGAAATGACAGAGAGAAGCTGCACATACAGTATGTTGTGCAATGTGCATAGTACACGCACCACAAAATAGAGGTGACACTAATCTAAGAGCAAGGTAGCGCTATGCGAGGCAGAGAGGGGGATGAAGAGACCTGAGTGGTTTAGACGAGCCCTTTTGTTCCTTTTTTCCCTTTCTTTTTTGTATAAAGCTCACACATGTACACAAAAGACACACATCCATGTAATCTTTTTTATCAGTTTGCTTGTTGCTCAGCTGTCTCTGGGACAGGGGAGGTCATTGGAATGAATGTCTCCTATTATTCCACATGTGCTCAGATCCTGGTTTTAGGTCAAAAGGTTAAATATCCAATCAGCTCGAAAGCATTGATAAAACCCTATGAAACCAAGATTCAAAATACATTTTCATGAGAATCAATACTTCATCATTGCCAGCACAGCACAGGGCATCATTCTGGTCAAGTGAGACACAAACAGTCTTCATTTAAGACTGACATATAGGTGTTTGTGAATCACAATATTTAGGTCTTCAGTCGCTCAAACTCTGTGTTAGTTCAACAGGTATGAAGGTCTGACTTAAAGTTGATGTGTTTTTCCTATTTAGTCATGGAAGACTAAAACCTAGCCTTGATGGGATGCAGACGGGGAATAATGAAAAATGTGTCCATCTGTGAAATCTAGTTAATGTCGTAATCAGCTTATAAAATGGTGGGTTTCTGTACACAAGTGGACTCCTGACCGTAAGTGAAGTTTGGTTGGAGGCAGTTTTGTGCTAAGATCATTTTTTTAGTCCATCACCTATGTTACTGACATCCAAAACAAAAGCCCCATAATTCTGATATCAATGTGCTGGCAAGGCAATGTGTAATACACACCCCAACACACACTTTACATGAGAATTTGTGTAGGTATAGTCCTTCCATGTAAACTTATCAGACCAAAATTTGTGATTGTGATGTTGACTATGTCATTCAAGTGGTACCTGTAAGTGGGCAGCTCAAAGATCTGAATATGTATATCTGTACATTTTCATAGATGTGGCAACTCTTACAGCTTTGGGTTTTTGTTTTGTATGTTTTTTTGCTTCTTTTTAATGGTGATCGTAGCATTCTACTTGGACTTGTTGGCTACAATAATCTCGCCGCTGATATAAACTGCTTCTTGTTTGTTTCCAAACCAGTAAAGTGTTGGTGCTACTCTGGATGCAGTTGTCCAGGCCAATAGCTGGGTTTTTTTGGCTGTCAAAACAAAAACAGCAGGTTTGAGATTAGGCAATTACTCCAATGTGGCATTGAAATCCCTTTAGTGGATAAAGAATAAGTGTATTTGTGCAAAACTTGTGAATTCTGTCTTCCTTCTTTGAAAATGTCATATTTTCCTGTGTTTACGTCAGTATTGAGAATTACACTTATTTTAAAATAGTATTGTTCCACATATGCATCTTATCACATGTCCTGTTTTAACTACATTTCAAACCTGTTTTTTGGTTCATGCCCGACTTCATCTGTGTCTTTCCACCTGTTTGTCTTTTTTTTTTTTTCAGTCTCCAGCCCTGACTTGAAGGATTAGAATATACTGTTCTGGAATCCGCTTGTCAGCTTGCCAGCCACTGATAAGCACACACAGGATCGATTAGATCTGCCTTTAATCTATTCAACTTTTTCAGGCGTATGGAAAAAATGCTTAGCATGGGAGATGTGAGGTTGGTGATATGGTGACTTTGGGAAGACGTGCCCAGAGGGCAAATGTATTGTAAGCCACATTTTCAAGCATAGGATCATATTAAATATGCATTTTTACCAGTCCTCTTTGACAACCTGCTGTGGGCAAATAAATCCAAGCTGAACAGTTTTCTGAATAGCGGTCTCGCAATTAACCATGAAGGACAATTACCCGGCGGATAGAAGCAGAAACGTATAGATGGAGAGAGGACAAAACAGCAAAGCCACAAAACAAGTAGTGTAATATGATGAAAGAACAAATGAATGAAAGTGATGGAGTCAAAGCTCTGGGAAAACAAAACGCTTCCCCATACTTCACTCTCACTCGCAGCGTATTTCTCTGAAAGCAGCAGAGCCAGTTTAACAGAATGCTAAACAGCCAAGAAGCACCTGACGTGTCAATGCCAATACGTAAACCTTTTGATTCCATACACACAAAGGAAAAAAGAGGGACGGAACACACCTTTAGCTCATTACCGATGATAGATATGATGGAAGGGTTGCTTTTCTGCCCGGTAACACGGATCTGTGGAACAGAAAGAGAAAAGAGAATATACATTTAAAACTGACATACATTCAATTGGAAAACATTGAAATGCACTGAAGTAGAAATGAGCTCTAATATAATTAGATTCCATGTTAAGTTGTGCATTTAATTTGTATAGGAGGGATATATAGTCTGTGGTTTGTTTTTGCCGGAATACCAAATCAACAAAAACCCTGGGGTAATAAACTAACAAATGAATCAAAGAGAAACCCAAGAGAAGAAGAAAAGATAAGAAATCTGACTTTTTGAGAAAGGCCGTGATGGAAAAATGCAAATTCACAAACCACCCCACTGTAACCTATTCTACATGTGTTTGTCTGATTAGGAATTTTCCAAATTTGTAAATTCGCCAAATAACTTGGTCAAGAAGACAGCATAAATCTAACATGAGCTGCTGCACAACTCCTGGAGACATGGGATTGTTGGACCACATTACTGTCTTCTCAGATTCACTGCATTTCACAATAAATGCACTGCAGGTATGCATGACAAGCCTAAATATAAAGGTAGTTATTTCAAGTGTCAACCAAACCAGCACTGTGATAAGATTATGACTGTTAAAAGTTTTATCAGAGAGCCTTTTGTTAGATTAATGAGCTAAGAAACTCAAAGCAATAAAGAAAAATGATTAACATAAATAATTAACACGGTAGAAGAATCAATGAGAAAATTGGTCTATCCTATTTTTTTTTTCCTCATCCTTTACATCACACAAAAAGGAGCAGGGTTTCTGTACTTTGTGGAACTACTACAATACATGTCAGACATGTAGGTTGTAGAAATCTAAAAAAAAAACAAAACAAAAAACAATTAACTGAATTAAAGTGAAAGACAGTTAACCAATCAGGAGGCCACATAAAGCAGAGCAGATAATGAGGAAGTGTAACAACGATTGAATGCTGTCATTTCATTTCATTTCGGCCTTCAACATTGAGTGAAACTCATTTTAATGATCTGTCACACATTACACAGATTTCATTTGAAATTATTTATGTGGTGTCATTGTTTGTGGCTTGATTATGGTTTATTGTAACGGCTGTTGGCACAGTGGGTTGTCCAATGGCCGAAGGTTTGTTGGTTTGAATCTTGGCTCCGACTGCCCACACGTCCAAGTGTCTCTGAATAAGTGCAGTCCATTTACCATGGCTGTATATAAATAAAATCATGTAAATAATTGTTTTTACCTCAAAGAATTCCTTATACTGCATTGCACATATTTCTATACTTTGCAGTGAGCCACTCGTTCCCCACTCAGGGAAATTAACTGACGAGGTTGACGCAGGTCTTGAAGGGTCCGTTATCTCTCAAATTATTTCTGTGAAGAATGACTTCTTCATTTTTAAGTAATCATGTGATTTTTTTCTTCTTTTTTTATTGCTTGGTACGCACAGGATGCCTTTTCATTGTTGAAGAAAATGCAAATGTATTTCATGTATTTTAAATAAATGTTAAATATATGAATATTACATATTTTATGTCGTTACATAAATAAATTTGTTCCATACACAAGATTCTTGTAACAGGTGTTCATTGAGGGTTCAACGGAAAAGCAGGAAGTGGAAGGAACATGTGTCATGTCACAGTGACACATGTTCGTAATCGGAATAATCAGGTATATTTGCACATATTACTGTTATGCAGAAAATGAACCACAATAAGTTGTAAAGAGTAAAAGTGATAATTCCAAGCCCTGCCTTCACATATTTGTTATGGCTCCCGGGTCAACTACAGCATTTGACTGCTGAAATGAACAGGACATGCTCTCACCTCCATCAGTAACTACCAGTGACAAAACCTTGAACGTGCTACTTAACCCTGGACGGTCCCGCTGGGGGGTTCAGGGGCCTGTGCTGCGGCTGAGTGGGCGTGTGGAGCAGCTCCCCAGCTGGAGCATGAAGCCGACTGCAACTGAATAATGTGCAATTTGCTCAGGCCCTGATCTAATGAAGACTAATAAACAGCAAAGAACCAATGGAGAATGTGCTTCCTTACATCTCATGATTACGTGGGTGGGTTGCGTTACTGAAGAGATGACGAAAATTCTCGGTGAGGGGGAGTAATTTATAACATTTTAAGGCATCACATCAAAAGGCCAAATATTACCTTTATCTTCCGAATCACATCTCTTTCATCTTCATACATTTGCAGCTGCACATCACATAGCTCTGAGGACTGAAAATCTGCTTTAATTAATCCATCTTCTTTTTTTTAACAGTAATTAATGACCTGTATAAATAGAATTATGCAATATAGCAATTGAAAAAAAAAAACTGCATTATGCACCATAGTGCATTATCACACTCTTGATAGAATACACTTCATGTTCTGAAAGGATGCTGAACTGTGGATGCGTCGCACCACGCGTAGAGGAAAGTGAGAGCGACACAAGACAAAAACAGGAAAATACAGATTTCGTTACGTAGTCTGAAATCTGACACCAGATCAGAAATCCAAACACCACTAACTTTTTTTTTATCACCTATGGAAGAATCAACTCAAACAGAATGGAGACGGACAAAATCTGAGTTGAGCACCAGAGAATAAGACTAGGAATCGTGTACAGGAGTTCTTAAAGATTTAATTGACAATTATCTTTTTAATTAAAGGGAGTAAAGAAATCAAATATGAGCATGAGCCTTATATTTGCCAACAGTATAGCTCAGTGTTATTCAATTCAATTCAATTCACTTTTATTTGTAGAGCCCTATATCACAACAAGGATGTCTCAGATGGCTCCACAGAGTTTGTTGCATACAAATAAACAACAGTCAATGCACAGTGAATAGATTTATGACCAAATAGAGAATTTCATATGATGATTTTACACACGCCAATACTTAATTATTGAACTCATATCTCCATTTACATTTATTATTATTATCGTTTTGTCATACTACACATTAACAACTATTCTCTCTGGTATCTTAGACTTAGATTTCCTTTATTGTCATTACACGGACACACACAATGAATCTGGTAACGAAATGTCATAGCATTGTCAGCTGATGATACAAATAAATATGGGAAATAGAAAAGTGCACAGTTGATGTAGCCGAGAGTAACTGCAGTGCAAATATGACAACACACAGTCAATATAAATAATAAAAATAAATAAGATGGACAATGTAACAATGTAAACAGTACTATAAACAGTGAAAATACTATATATTAGGGTAGACAGTACTATAAACAGTGAGAATACCATATATCAGTGTAAACAGTACTATAAACAGAGACAAAGAAGACACATAAACTTTATGCAATTTCTAGTTCATATGGTGTGATTGTCACAAAACACACATAACAAAATGTTCAGACACTTCATTATTATCAATAACCAATAATAAATCAATGAGTATTAATAATATTAACGATAATCATATTTAATGTGCAGTTTAATAGCATGTCACAACAGGCCTCACAATAACGACTTGGTTCAAATAACTAGATTATAGATTTGTCAGTCGGTCCATCACCATAGCAAACAAGAAGGGGGTCAGAGCTGATCCCTGGTGCAGTCCCACCTCTACCTTGAACTCCTCTGTCACACCTACAGCACACCTGACCACTGTCTTACAGTCCTCATACATGTGCACTGCTCTAACATACTTCTCTGTCACTCCAGATTCCCTCATACAATACCACAGTTCCTCTCTGGGCACCCTGTCATAAACTTTCTCTAGATCTACACCTGCGATCTGCCCCACGGTAAAAAAAAAAAAAGAAAGTTACTAACATTCAGGATTTATATTGTAGCAGGTTCATCTCCTTTGCATCCATAAAACAGAAGCTACTCCCACAATATTCAAGAAAAAAAGGGGAATTTTAGGTGCGTATGCATCACAAAATGTGCTGAGAAAACAAATGTGATGATGTGGGTGAACTGGCTCAAACCACAACATAGAGATTTAAATAAGACATGCTCTTTGGATCTAATAGCCTTCGTTTGACACGGTCAATGACGCCTTGGAATTATATTCTACATCAGTATTGTGCTATCATTTGCTCCTAAATCTTCCTGCTCTGAATGCAAAGTCCATTGAGTTCATTCCAACCAGAAAATGACAGCTCGTTATGGGAGGGGAAAATGGATTTTACTGTGTTGCCGTATTGCAAAGAGGGCGTGAGACAATACTGTTAATATTATAAAGGACTGCCGAAGTTGGTTCTTGTGTGAAATGTGCTATATCTGAATAAAGGTGTATTGATTCCTAGCTCACTAGCAGCAACGACTATACATGTTTCACTGCATGCGCACCAGCTCTCCGACAGTGATAATACTGTGAATTGATTTATTTTGATGAATGGCATTTTTGAAGGGCTTTGCTCACACTCAACACAGAGCACGCCTCTAAAGACTGCAAAGTTTTGAACTCCTGAACTTGTGATAAGACCATTTTGTACCGTGATAAATCTCAAAACAATAAATGTTATGACACCTTCGCTGTGTGCTTCCATAATGGGATTGTGGAGTGCAGAAAGTGCCAACCTAGAATTGCTAAAAGACTAAAGTATTCTGGAAATTAGATACATGTCCATAGCATCAATCTTTGTTTTCATTTAGGTGTCTCTGATATCAAATACGTAACTGTTTAAAGGTTCAATGTGGGAGATTTGAGTGTGCTCATGTCATAGTTATGATGCTGTGGGTTTTTATTTGACATTAGCTCAGTCTATTTCTCAGCTAACAGTTTTGGTTGCATTCATACACAGATAAATAGAATACACTGGGTTTTTTTGGGGGGGGGGGGTTTTGTCACAAAAGCCACAATAACACAAGAAAATGAGAATCTTGTGGAATGTGTGATGTTAGAAGGTTTTGTGGTGTTGATGCAGGAGATAAATCCCCCCAAATAAGTGAGTAGCACTACTACTAATTAGAATAAATTTCGAATGAAGATGAAAGACAAAGTCTTCAAGCTGTGGCAAAGACACTTGTGTATTAATTGCTGAATAATGAAATGGGTAATTAATTTGGTTGCTAATTGGATGGAAAACTAAGGTCTAAATTTGGAGTGTCAGAACTCACCAGCATCAAACATAGTTACATAAAATACTTGTAACATCACAGAACACACACACTTTCATAAGCAAAATGCTTTTATTACCTAAACTTACAACCTCCAGAGACAGAACCAGGGCTTATGGAAAGCCTAATTTTTTTTTCTATTCTTGTCTGTTGAGCCAAGGTAAAATGTAGCTAGTGGGTCTATAAACGGAAAAGCCATATATTGATTATACATATAAGTGGATTCCAATAATGTATAAAAGAAGGATGTTCCTGTAATGATGGTGTCTTCTCTAATGGGACTGTTTATTTATTTATTTATTTAATACGGACATAGCGATGACATTGGACGAACCAGATGTATTTGTGTGTTATAGCACAGGTGCTAATTTACAACACTTGTCTATAAGGGGGCTTTTCAAATTCCAATTTTAAAAGACAATATAAAAAACACAATTTAGAAATGTGAACAACTCTGGCCTGACTTCAGCCACTGTTTTAGCTCTCTGGTAAACATGCTCAAATTGGTTTGGAGTTTTAGTACAGCAGGGACAGAGTTCCACAGTCTAGCCCCTTTAAACGAGAGGCTGAACTGTCCAAAAGAGGGAAAGACACAGTACCTGCTGACTGAGGCTCTGGTGGAAGGTGTAAGAGAGCCCTGATGTCTAACCATGAGACCAGAAAACAGTAGTGATATACAGTTGTTCAAACACTTAAAAATAATTTTCAGTACACTAAAATTTTCTAAGTTTTCAAAGGTAAGAAGCTTGCGCTTCTGTATGATTTCACAGGGATCATGGGTTTCTTATCCAGAATCTCAATTGCCCTTTTATGCAGAGAGGTTTACAGGCTTCAGAGTGGAAGCTGATGCTTGTGACCATGCTGTGATGCAGTAGGACAGATGTATTAATAATAATAATAATAAATTTAATTTGTTGGGTGCCTTTCAGGACACTCAAGGTCGCCTTACAAGCAGCAACAATAAAAGTTAAAAATACAATTAAAAGCAAAAACACAG
>JAPTHA010000009.1:87489-98428 GCA_029814585.1 Gymnapogon annona
GCTGAGCTGCTAGAATGTGCCAATCTAGTCCACACATTTTGTGGATTTGGAGAAGGGTTACAACCGTGTCCCTGGTTCTCGGAGTACAGAGTGGATGGGCCGTTTTTAATGGCCATTAAATACTTGTACTGAAGGAGTGCGATTTGATCCGTGTAGTTGGCAACAAGTCAGATTTGTCCCGTGAGGGTTGGACTCCAGCAGTGTTACCCTTTGTCACTGATTCTGTTTTTTTTTTTTTCTGGGCAGAATATCTAGGCAGAGTGGTAGATGTGGTTGAGTTTTATGGCGGAAGGATCCTGTCTCTGCGTTTTGCAGATGATGTGGTCCTCTAAGCTTCACTTATCAAAAACCTTGAGCTCTTGCCCTGGTGGCCAAATGTGAAGAAGTTCAGCATTTCCAGCTGAGGCTCATGGCTTCAGCTGGAGGTGCTGAACCAGCTGAGGCCCATGGCTTCAGCTGGAGGGTAGAGTGGTCACTCTGGGTGAGGTAGGACAGAGTGGGAAAATAATAGGTGGATGTCTGCAGTATTGGGGAAACTAAGCCAGTCTATTGTGGTGACAAGGAAGTTACACCGAGAGGCAAATTCCCAATTTATTGAGTGATCTATGTTTTGACCACCTCTGATGGTCATGAGCTCTGGGTAATAACCACAAAAATGAGGTTGTGAGTACTCAGTAGAGCCACTCCTCCACGTTGAGAGGGGTCAGTTGAGGTGGCATCTACTGTGGATACCTCATGGGCATGACCCAGGACATGCTGGAGGAATTATATCTCCTGATTGGCCTGGGAACACCTCATGACTCCCCCAGAGAAGTGAGGGGAAGTGGCTTCAGAGAGGGCTGAGCTGTCTGGGCTCCTCTGCTGTGACTGCTGCCCTCATCACTCAGATAACCACAGGAAGATGAAGTCTTTCCTGGTCGTTTTCCTCACCAGCTTCTTAAATTCCTGTAAATTCTCTTTCCACTTGCCAAATCTCTGCTTTCTCCCTAAAATATCTGCCCTTTCCAATTTATTCTCATAATCTCCCTTTGTCCCTTGCTCTCTATTTACCTGAGTGAGCAGTACGAACTGAGCGAACTGCCAAGGAAGCATGAAGCACAAATTTGACATGCCCAGAGTGACCATGGCTGTCCTGCTTGGGTTCTGTGTCCTGGAGAGAAGAAAGATGAGAAAAAAAGAAATGTGGGTGTCAATGATCTGAAAGAAGATGTAATGACAATCAAAAGGATCTGTTAACAGTTAACAGTCAATGCAATTATTTACTGTCATTTCAATTCAATTCAGTACAATTCTTGGTTGTTATCGTATAAAAACATAGTGATTCAACCTTTAAGATGGTAAAGCAAACGAAGTGCAAAAGCAGACCCTAAAATCCCAAAGTGCGGTAGGATCATAACATAAGGACAGTGAAGAATGTAACAGTTTTAATGGAAGTACGGGGATTTCGCTTCAGTGTGGAAAAGTATTCCCATAAGCAGAATTTAAAAAAAACTCACTACCATATTTCGATTTCTGCCAAATTACATCTCAATCAGGATTTTAAGATTAGGAGTTTGACCACACAATAGCCCTAGCATTGAACGGAGTTGAAAGAAGTCTCTGTTCTTGATGATGAGTTTTTTTTGGCTTTTTCCCTTCCAGGGTCACCACAGCGAATCCAATTCTTATATTTGATTTGACAGGAGTTTTTACGTCGGATGCCCTACGTCGGATGCCAGGACATGCAACCCTTATATTTATCTGGGCTTGGGACTGGCACAATGAGACATCGGGCCTCAGTTGTAGGCAGCAGTGTGAAGGGTCTTGCCCAAGGACCCACACTGGACACTCATCCCCGGGATCAAACCCAGGTCTCCCATGCACCTTACCAACTGAGCTACCCAGCTGCTCCCAAAGAAGTCTCTGTTCTTGTATTTACAAAAAACAGGACGGCAAGTCTCTGCAGTGAGGACTGAGTAGTGGCTTTTACTTGATCTTTGCAGCCATTTGACTAATGCTTTGTTTGTTGGGATTGATCGAAATGTTCCATTTGAATTGAAGATGACAGCTTATACACTAGATGGATAGATATCAACCCATTTCAACATTGATGGCATCAGCTATCTGCATATAACATAATTTCACAGGCACCTGTGGTTCATGTCTATCTATTGTTTCATTAACTTGCTGTCATTCCAACATTGTGAAAGGATCACCTTTGAGACTTCAAAATACTCCCATTACAAAAGGTGTAAGACTATAACAAAAAAATTAAATAAACAAATATGAAAGGTGATCAGTATTGAAATTTGCCATCTGCCAACTTGTTACTTTAAACACTGATATTCAAATTAACCTAGATTTTTACACTCAGCGCATCCCTAGCATAAAGTATGCAAATAGAAAGATGGTGGTAAACATACCGGAGGATGAATGTGAGGAGCAGCATCTGCAAAACTAGAAATGGGTAGGCAAAACTCTCCCTCAGGGGTGGGGTCCACATCACACGAGTGCTCTAAACAAGTACATTACATATACCAAGAACAACGTTTAACCTACAGTGTCACACAGTTATTCATTGCAGTATCTCCACCAAAAAAGCACAAGTCAACATGTATGACAAATGTAGGACATGATATCAGAGGCAGCTGTTATATGCTATATAAATGCTATGAAGTTCACTGCGAGAAGACCTTCAGAAATAAACATCCTCAGTAGTGCTGCTACTAATGATGAATTTTCAAACCATTAATCTTTTGGATAATTTTTTGATTAGTTGACAAATCTAAATGACTGCGGGAGTGGAGTTACCGAGGGACGCCTCCATGGTGTACATTCTTCGCAATTACCAAGTGCACACCACATAACTGTACAAACTGAAAGTCGTGTGCAGCTCATTTCCCATAGCTATGGAACGTGTAATTTGAGGGGTCATAGCGTTTGTTTAAGATGGCATTGCCTCTAAACCTGGGCCCTGTACTGACTATCCTACTACCTAAATCTAAAGAGACAGCAAGCGCACAGAGATGCATTGGCATGGATTCCCCAGGTGGTGCTTTGTAGCACCATGGCACCTGGAGATTGTATCTGGCAGTGGTCACAGGTCACAGCGATGTGTTAACTAAAAAAAAAAAAAATGCTGTTGACAAATTTTCATGGTTAATATCATCAATAGGATGTGGGCAGCACTTGTCATCAACATCAACAGCTGATTTTTGTTCTTAAGTAAAGAGTCAGACCCTCCAGGATTTTGTGATGTTGCAATTTCCAACTTCAATGCTACTTCAGCTGATGATGATTTCTTTCAGCTTTCTCCCTTCCGGGGTCCAATTCGCATATTTGCTTTGGCAGGAGTTTTGCGTCAGATGCCCTTCCTGACACAACCCACTGGACACTCACCCCGGGAATCGAACCCAGGTCCCCTATGCACCAGCCCGGTGCCTTACCAACTGAGCTATCCAGCTGGACACTACTTCAGCTAATCCCTGCAAATTCAAGGCAGTGTTGCAATTTTAACCAATCGCCACGACTTTACTGCAACTTTCACTGTTCGTACACCTATATCTGCACACATTTCTTTTGTACACCCAAATCAGCGTGCAATCAACTGTTGGAGTACCCTTTCGACACACTGATTTAAATATGCAAATGAGTACAAATGGGGTGTCCAGGTGGGATTCCCCCGATAGACTGTCAACGCGATTGTAGGTGACAAAGATCTCACACCGAGATACGCGGAGTACACGTTCATGCGTAATCGATTAGTTTACAACACACAATGAGAAAGAAGAAGACAACACGCAGTCTCATGCACATCGGTCCCGACGGATGTTCCGGACCAATCCTCCTTTCACGCAGCAACAGTTACTTTGCAGGTGCAGGTCGGGACGATGACACCACAGTCATTACGGGGGGGGGGTGCGCTAAACCTGAACAACACTGTAAAATACATAGATTCTGGCTTGGCTTACAAAATTATTCATGGCCAAGCTCTGCCTCGAGCAGAAGAGCGTATCAGCCAAGAGGTGAATGCATTTAGGAAAAGTTATTTTGTGCCGTCTAATTTTTACTGTTGTGCCCCTCAAACCTTGAATTCTATACCAAGTGCAATTAGTGGACTATTGCAATTAACCTCATTTACAAAACATTTCTAAGCATGGCTATAGGAAAATCAGAAGTGTGATCATAACTCTTTGGAAATTTGTTTGCCTGTTGATGGGGCTTGTTTAGGGGACTCTGCAATTGGTTTTAAATGGGTAATCGGGAGGTTTGTGCAATGCTATCATAGGGTTAGAGTTGTGTACAATAGTGGGACATGTATAGTGTAATTATGTGTAACAGAGACAGGGATATATACAATACTGATGAAGAGCAACGTGAAATATTATGTGCAATTGTGACAATGGGAAATGTAAGACATTATGTGTATTATTGTCAGAGGGCTCCATTTTTGCATGTTGTTTGTATGTTGTGTAATAGTGACAAAGGGACATTCTAAATAGTGACAGAAGTATGTGCGATATAGCAATGTGCAACAAAGGAATATTTGCAATAAAATCATGTAAAAACAATCTATTACTGCTTAGTTGCTTGCCTTGTCCCCCAGATTATGTTTATTTGTATGCACTGTGTGTAGTTGCTTGTTGTGCGTTGTTGTTTGTTTTGTTCAGTAAGTCGTCATTTTTATTTATTTAAAATCTATTCCATCTCCAGATGGAAATGAGCTATATGGCTATAACCTCTCAAATTTACATGTAAATGTTCATTAATACAAACTGCACACTCTAAAAAATACTAAAATTAAATCAAACATCTAATATACATTTTTCTTTATTCTGCTACCCATCTATGTGACTTTGATAATCGCAGCTGCTCCTGAAATGCTACTATACAGAGAACAGCACAGAAAGGGAAGTGCAATGTGTTTTGAGCAGACCATCAAACACCTGTGAATGTGTTTGTGATTGAAGTGTCAATATATTGATCTGTAAAAGCAGGCAGACTTGCTATTTTTTCTAAAGGAAAATAGAGACGATGTGAAATAGGCTTGAAGGATTGAGTTTTAGAGTGCCAATCAATACCACTGTTATGATCTTTTGATTAAACAGCCTGCTCTTTTCTAAGGGGTTTGTCCACCATTCAGAGTTTTACACATTTCATGATCTTATACCCACAGGGACTTCCTAAGATGGAAAGCACCACAACACATAATTCTGCCTACCAAATGTAGGAAAAAATGTAGAAAAAAAAAGAAAACACAAATACACTCACCTCACCATGATTGAAGAAGAAACACAGTGCAGTCACAATACCACCCAGCAAACTGCCACTGATAAAAACAGAAAAGGGAGTCAGGATAGGTTCAAAAAAGAGGATCTGCCACCTGAAGACACATTCTCTAAAAAACAGCACTGTGGTGATAGTTTTATAATCAGTCAGCAATGTAGGGCATATGTGAGGCTCTGTGTGACAGCCCATTGGAGCTATGGCAGAACTGGAGATTTTGCTGTTTGGCTTCTGCTGCTTTTTCTCCTCATTATTTTATATTTACTGATGGCTATCCAAGTTTAAAGATGTATTACCTCCAAGTGGTCTGGGGATTTTACACTCTTATTGACAGTGTCACAGTATAATTATTTCTACTGTTGCATGGAAACAGAAGATCTAAACAGTATACCAGATTGATGTGGAAACTAGCAGGTAACATCACTGGACTTACGAGCTCTGCAAAATGAGCAAGTATTCAAGAAGTATGTCTTATTTTTTTCCATCTTCAATATACAAACTAAAACAGGCTCAGCAGAATTTTATCTCAGCTTTTAGATTAGTTCAAATACGAAGACTGTGAATATGAAGTGGAAATGCATAAGTAAAACAAAGGTTTTTTAAACCACAAAGTATTAGTATGGACATACCCTGGCAGTGTTATTTCAGTCCCACTACCTCAGCAAAGTCAATGCTCACAGGAGATCTCTCACTGTGCCTATCACCTCTTGGCTTCATTATACTGTAGGTCAATCAAATCTCAGACCATCAGATGTTCAAAAATCTTATTCTCCAGGCCCATGCACACTGTTACCAAATGCCACTTCTCAATATAATGTGCAATAACTACTCGAGACTGTAATTTTACATTACATCGCTTTTCTATATATAATCTACACAGACTTGATATTCATATTTTACAAGTTTTGTACTGATGTACATATTCTTCATATAGGTAGTTATCTAGCTGATGACTACCTATATGCAAAATTTTCCTATGCTTTTTTAGATATATTTTGTACAAATTTTATGTTGTTTTACATTATATTTCCAATTTAACATATTTCAATTGCACACTATATATATGTCTGTATTTTATTGTGCTGTTAATAGTTGTAAGACAGAGGCAGAGGCCACCTACAAATTCATTACACATTTTGTGTAATGAGAGTAAAGCCTATTCTATTTTAAACTATTCCATGAGATGGGACAGATCAGAATATTCCAGAAGTTTAGTAGAAAACAGTTACCTGAGGTAGGCACCATAAATGAAGAACAGGCTCAACATCACCCCATTCAACAGGAATACACAGGTCACATAGAAATATGCCGGGTCACCCATACCTAAACACATCCACACAAAAGGGTAGGAATTTATTTGGTGATGAGCTGAAGAGTTAATGGTCACCAATGCTGACAGACATGTAGACACAGCAAACTAAATATACTTGCATGTAAATCCTCAGTTTTTTTAGGGTAATATGAAACAAACTTACTTCTAAGAGCTTCCAATATGTTCTCTCTTATGACTGAAAGTTGAGACCAGGATGCAGAGCTGCAGTCTTAACACACACTGAGACTGTCTGTCCCCTGACCATTAAAAGTTAATCTATTTGAAGTAAAGAGAAAAACAGCTGTCCATACAAATCTAATAAAAATCAACACCAAATCAAAGTTTATTTATATAGCGCCAAGTCACAACAACGGGTATCTCACAGCGCTTTACATATAGAGCTTGCCTAATCAGACTCTTGGATTAGTTGTAATAGAAACCCAACAGAATCCTCCAGGAGAAAACACACTGGTGACAGTGGTGAGGAAAAACTTCCTTTTAGAAGGCAGAAACCTCGAGACAGATCCCGACTCCTGGAGGATGGTCATCTGCTGAGATCAGTTGGGGTTAAAGGGACAGGGCAGAAGCAAGAGATAGAAGTGGAACTCGGTCTGTTGAGTTCCACTTCTGTGTTTTTTTCACTCGTTTTTTTTTTCTTTTTACAGCCAAGCAACTGAACCGATCCGTCACGTGATCTGCGTACAATCCGGACGCATCCATCTTTTTTTTTTTGTGTGTGCTGTTTGAATTATATTTTGCCTGGAAAATAGTCCAACAGTACTAGGGTTTGAAACGTACAAATGTGCATACCATTTTCAAATTCAAAAAGGAATTAATCCAAAAGTATGACGGCGGTGATCGTGTCTCGGACCTCAACAAGGAATACAACATGACAGAGTCCACAATGACCCCATCTGAAGCAGAAGGATGTTATAAAAGCGAGTGATGTTGCGGTAGCAGTGAAGGTGATCAGAAAACAACGTGTCTCTAGACAGATATTTTAAACGTAAAGCTAATCATGTTGAAGAAGCCTGATATCAAAGAAAGCTGGGGAAAGTACCCATAAAGGGAATTTATCCCCGTAGTGCCAGAGGGAGACTCCTCTTCGAAGCAATGACTCCCACCTCCCTCCCCATCCTCCTCCGTACCATCAGCTGTTCACCGAAAGGTAATTCAAAAAAATATGTTATATTTTAGTATATGTTACTATTATTTAAATACAATTTGCTATTGTTACATTATTTCTGTTGAATGGGATGTTTAAATAATGTTAGGATTATAAAATGGGAAGGAATTTCACTCAATGAATTAAATTCTATTTCCATTATTTCAAACGGGGAAAATTAATTCGGTACTCGACCAAGCTTCCAGAAGTAATTATGGTCAAGAACCGAGGTTTGACTGTACATTTAATCTATAATTGTATAAATATTTTATGCACACACACGCATGTCTATAGTTCACACATGCACATACCTGCAAATAGTTCAAACAGATGCAAACATCTGTAAATCGATTATTATTTTTATATTCTGTGTGTTCCAAATCTGTGAATAAATGTTATTTTGTCATCAAAAGTATTCTTGTTGTTTGATAGTATTTTAGTGAAACCTCAAACATCTGAACACTTGTTTACTTCTAAATATGGATGTCGGGGACCATTTTTCTTCTCTACAGAAAGAGCTAATTTTCTCTGTTTTTTGGTCAAAATCAGGTGTTTTGGCTGAAACCACCCTATGTTCTACGGCCGGTGCAGGCAGGATGGAACGGGTGGAGAAAAGTGTCTGGTGTGATATAAGAGTTTCAGCTGTGGTGAGACCAGCCATGTTATATGGACTAGAGGCGATGGCACTGAGGAAAAGACAGGAGGCAGAGCTGGAGGTAGCAGAGATGAAGATGCTAAGGTTCTCTTTGGGAGTGACCAGGATGGATAGGATTAGGAACGAGAAGGTCAGAGGGACAGTACCTGTTAGAGGTTTTGGAGATAAGGTCAGAGAGGCCAGGTTAAGATGGTTCAGATATGTCCAGATGAGAGAGAGTGAATATAGAAGAAAGGTAGAAGGATGCTGAGTTTTGAAGTGCCGGGTAGGAGGCCTAGAGGAAGACCACAGAGGAGGTCTATGGACGTAGTGAAAGAGGATATGAAAGTAGTTGGTGTGAGAGTAGAGGATTCAAGAAGGAGGCAAGTGATTGCCTGTGGCAACCCTTGAAGGGAAAAGAAGTTATGCAAACATTGCTACAATATCAGTTCAAAGATTGATGTAGAGCTTGATGTAGGTCTTGACATTTTTTGTCAAAGGTATGGGTAAGGTTACACTTTGGGTGTAACTTGCCTTCATTTTGTAATAGGAAAGAAAATTATGAATACGACTGTGGATTGAGATTTTAACTTAAACATCACCGTATGATCTTCAGGCCAGGCCTCAACCAATTTGATCGAGGCAGATGGGTGCCCACCTAGAAACTAACTCAGTCAGTCAATATAAATATCTTGATAAATTACAAAATGTTTCTTATTTTCTTAAGTTTAAAGGCATTTTTTGGTCTAGATAGTTATTCATAGTTTTAAGCTATTTATAAGAGCCAAGACAAAAAAAAATACAAAGACGCAACAGGATGCAAAATTGATGTAAAAGATTCAACAAAAAAGTGCATGCATCAACAACATGTTTGCAGGTTTAAGGATGTGAGACTTAAGACTTTTAAAGGCCTATTTTAAGGCCACTTTAATCAAATTTGAGACCTTTCATCTGCGAGACAGCAAAAAGTGTGACTACAATGCAAATAGATGTGTCTATACATTTAATGGAACTGCTGAAAAATAAACATCAAGATCACAACTCTGTAGGAAGAACATCAGCAACGTGTAACAGCTTGAAATATCAGACAATCTTTCAAACAAATATGAAAAACTACATATAGACCCTACCCCCACAACCGAAGGATTGCTGTTGGTTCCACTCCATTGTGTTAAAATGCAGAGCAGTAATTACAAATTTGCCTGAATTTAAAAAAAAGATTTCTCTGTACAATATAAGAAAAGACACTGAAATTTTGTTTATTGTGTTTGTGGCATTTTAAGACCTTTGAAAGGCGTATTTAAGGATGAATTCTCTGAGTGGGACTAATAAAGGAAAACCAAATTAAGGCCTTAATTTAGGACAAACAGATTTAAGACTTTTTAAGGACCCGCAGACCCCCGATAAAAACAAACACTTTGTCAAAAAGACAAGTACTGCTGTCAACACACTGTGTAAGTGGGTTTTTATGAAGTCAACACATTGTATGTGGGCTTTTATGAAGTCAATATACTCTGTGTGTGTTTTTGTGTGTATGGTTTTATGTGCTTTTATGTTTTTATTATATTTAAGGAATACCAAGGCGTTGATTGTATTTCTACACTGTGGATGGCGAGTGCCACATTCATTTCACTGTGAACATAACAATGACAATAAAGTCTATCCATCTATCTATCTATCTAAAGGTTGGGTTGTTTACACAGTGCTGTGCTCAATACACCTTGAACTTCAAAAGAGGGGATGCAGCCACTATTTTCAGATAAATGAAAATAGTGGCTATGAAATGACACATGGATACCAGACCTGGTATTAATATAAATCTAAATTCCCCAAGTTCAATTCACAGGGTTTTGTATAAATTACTCATCTAAAAAAAGTTCATGACCAAAAGGGTCTGTCATCTCCCACTGACTGAAATTGAATTTCAAGTACCATCAGAGCATTTCCCATCAGCACTCGTTGCCAGTATTCTAACCTGACTACCAGAAATAACTAGCCACTGAGAGATGTGCTTATAGTACTAAGATCTGTTTTCTTAGTGTGATTTAAAAAAAAAATAAATCACATGTTATATTTACTAATTGTCTCAGTCGGAATCTCCCTGCTCTCTAATTTATATTCTGTGATTCTGTGGTCTGCTTGCCACGAGTAAAATGACAGTTACAGGAATCACTTTGTGTTTTTATGCAAGGCAACTTGAACAACATTAATGTAAACACTGTGTGTACATGAACTCTGGGGTGCTGCACTACAGTAATGAAACTCACAAACGCACAAAGCGATCCACGTAAGAAAGCTGACTGCAGTCTGCCCCCGTTAACCAAAGCACATTTATCTGTCGAGGAAAGGTTCTAACCACACAACACAACATTAGTACATACATTAGTACAAATATCAAATGCGAATATTGGATTAAAGTCCTTTTTTGTAGTGGTCTGCTTTACCATTTAGTTCCCCTTTGTATGTTACATCTTTATTTATCAATATGTTTTGTGAATCGATTCAAAAGGAAAATGTAAAACATTTTTGAAAAAATGTTGGCAAGTCCTTTTTCTTCTGCACT
>JAPTHA010000009.1:111303-125835 GCA_029814585.1 Gymnapogon annona
CAACACTCACAGTCAATATAAATAATAAAAATAAATAAGATGGACAATGTAACAATGTAAACAGTACTATAAACAGTACTATAACAGTCTTGGAGTTCTTATGTTAAAAATGACTATGTTTCAGAAATGATGTAGACTTATACATCATATAAGTCTACATGGATTTGCTCTGGATTGCACATGGCATAGTAAGTGACATCAATGTCAGTAATGAAAATATAGGATGCAGTAACCTTATATGTATGTGCACATGTTAGCAGAGCCTATAGGATAAACTGCATTTACACAAAATGTTAATTTGTGTCCCTGATGGTGAATTCATTACAGACCACATAAAGTCCCTCTCCTGTAATTGACATGATTTTAATACCAAGACCAAAATTCAACAAGCAGCATGCTAAGCCTGTCCCACCAGGCTTTAATGGATGCAACGAAGAGGACATACAAAGCTGCTGAATGACAGACAGTGACCTCTTCCTTCCTGGCCATCAACACAACAAAAGAAACTCACTGCCCATTTACAGACAGCTGCCCCCTCTACCTCCATCCATCTCGTCAGCAGCAGCTCTCTGAAGACACACAAATGACTGTAAAGAAAAACTAAATCAGGTTAGAGATGAGAATGAAAGTGAGGAGGAATCACTGGCTGTAGTTTGAGTATTAGCTGTTCCTGGAGGCAAAGAGTAAATGCAGGCATACTGGGAGTTCCGTGAAAAGTCATAATAGACAAGCTGTTGTGTGATTGTGATTGAATTTTCTACCCAGGATGATGTTTTTTTTCTAATTCCCCCTTGTGGAGGGTAGGGTGATCCTTAAGTAGAGCCAAAAAATAAATTCAAAATTTTCCGACTCTTAAAATTAATTAAATTTGACGTAAGATACCAACTGACCAACTTTGTGTGTTTTGGCCTCACAATCATTCAAATGTTATATTTCCATCTGCTTTTATTGGTCCTTATAAAGTATGACAAATTCATTTAAAACTCTCACTTCTTGTGACACAAAAAAGAAAGTTGTCACATATGACTTGAGTGTTCGTGAAGAAGCAATTTTATAGCAACAAGATAACCTGATCCTGTTGCAAATCAGAAACTAAAGCACTACTTTGTGATATGATCAGATACTGGATTCAGAGTCTCAGACTGCTTCAGAAACAACAGTATGCTTTCAGAAACAAGGCACGTTTAAAAATGTCAGAACTCAGCAGTTAAGAGTCTGTTGTGAAAAACATTGTCATCAGTTTTCTTTTGTCAGGAAACTTCTTTTGATGTTAATCAACAGCAAGCACTGAATACTGTACTGCAGTTATGTTAATCAACAGCAAGTACTGAATACTGTACTGCAGTTATTTCTCGTTATCTATTAAAGAACCAGTGAACTCTTGGGGCTGTTGGCAAGAACACAGCCATACTTCTGTCTGTCTCAGGGTAGCTATGGCTATGTAATTTATCACTACCAATGTGATAGTAAATGAATGATGTATCCATTGTATGCACCTTATTTTACTGAGCAATTGATGTCATTGCTGAGTAAAAAAGAGATATATATTACATACAATACTGAAATGCTCAATGTGACTTTCATTGCACTCATTGTAATATTGTCTAATGTTATGATTTGAGTTAAAGAATATTATGCCTCAGTTTATCATTCGCACTATGCATTGCAACTCAGATCACACTGGATCTACAAATGTCCAAAATATTTAGTAACAAGTAGAATATTGTTAAAATTGCACTCATTTATCTCTAGCCATTTCAGGTTCTTCTTTTGTGCAGATTATTCACATTATTTGTGAAATAATAAGTTGTACATAAAAATGTATTCAATTTTACTTTTTTTGAACTATAACAAAAAGACAAATTAAGATTTTTCATTATTTATAGGTTATTATGAGAGTTTACTGGTCGATCCCACTTTATGTGGCCTGTGTACGAAAATGGTTTGGTTTTTAATATGCCCTTGATTGGCTAACTAAAGGGTTGGCGGTTCGACTCCCACTTGCTCCTGGTCATATGCTGTTGTGTCCTTGGGCAAGACACTTCACCCACCTTGCCTCCAGTGCCTTGCGTTGGTGTATGAATGCTTGGTGTTTTCCGTTTGGCGCGGATTCTGCATCCATGCTTCCCTCAGTCTGCCCCAGGGCAGCGGTGACTACAAATTGTAATTTATCACGACCAGAGTGAGAAGGTGAGAGTGAATGGATCATTTGATTTACGCGCTTTGAGTTCTCTGGAAGAAGATCTCTATATAGATCTAATCCATTATCATTATTATTATTAATGCTATTATTATTATTATCATGAATAAGAGAAATTTTTGTATTTTACAATTTCATCTCACAAGCCAGATTGTACCCTTTTGTTGTGTCTCTTGTCAGTCTTGTTGTTATGTGTCAGTACTTTCTGTTATGTCGTGGTTCACGTCTAGTCCTGGGTGACTCCAGCTCACCCTCAGGTCCCTCCCCTTCCTGCAGTTTGTTACCCCTGATGTATGTCACCTGTGTAACTTCCTGTGTGAGTTGTATGTATAGTCATGTGCCTCCTAGTGTCCTTCGCCAGACCGTCAGATGTCAAAGCGATTGCAAGCACCCTGATCTTGTCTGTCTAGCCTTGTCCTGTTCCGGTGTGAGTATAGTAATTCCTTTGAGTCTTGTTCCTCTTAAAGAGTGATTTTTGGTTATTTCCTTGTCAAGTTCTAGTTCTGATAAAAGTACATTTGGGTTTAAATTCTTTAGTTTAGACTCCTCCATAGAGTGAATTTGGGTTGGCTATTTTTTTATCCTGTCCTTTGTTTTTCCTACATTTAGCATATTCCTCATAAGAGTGATTTTGAGTTGTATTTGAATCTATTATTTTCCTGTTGTGGGATTTTGATTTAAGTAAGGTTAATTCCTGTGTTTTTGTGCGGCGTTTTTTGTTGTAATAATATTAGATTAATTAGTAGAGTTATTGTGTACGTTCCTTGGAACCTAAAATAAATATTTTGTAACCTAGTTTGGCCTGCGTTTGGGGTTCTTGACCTGAGCATTATAACACCTTTGGCTGGCTGAGATTGTCCCAAGAGCCATATATTTCACACCCCTGCACAAGAGCATTTGGTCCAATTGGAGGACATCAGATGTCCTGGTAGTGCTGTGTTTCTGCATAGATAGATAGGATTAGGAGCTAGTAGTTCAGCTAGTGTTGGTAATCATTAATGGTTTGCATCAGGGCTGCTCAATACATCGATCGCGATCTACCAGTCGATCGCGCTCTACCAGTAGATCGTGAAGGCATTGTGGGTAGATCGCATGGCATTTACAATTTCACCATCAACTTATCATCGTGAAGTGAATAAAATTTGTCACTTGATTGACAGTCGGTCTGACCAATCAATGAGCATGCGCATAACCGCCAGTAATAGCAAGGCAGTGAATAGACCAGTATGGACCAGACCGTACGCGGTGCCGAGTCCGCCTGGATGCGGTGTCCGGTAGATGCCACATAAAAACTGTCTAATCATTTTCAGTTCCTTTTGATTCTCTGTTGGTGTCTCGTGGAAAAACATTGTAAATATTTTTCTCACGTCATTATGACAGAGGGAAATAGTCAATCAAGCAGAACGTTCAGATTTTAGAACTGTGTGCACACATAAGGCGCACTTTAAAAGGCCGACCATCAATTATTGAGAAAATGAGAAGCTTTTAAGTGAACCTTATGGTGGGAAATGGGTAAGTCCCAGTACCCTTCCACCATGACTGAGGATCATGCTGAAGTGTGCTTGAGGCTGGTGTCAGCAGATACTGTCTGTGGTGCATGATATGCATTATATTATATAGATTATTATTATATATAATTATATGACGTATCCCTAGCTGGTTCCATTCAGGGCAGTCATCAGAGTAAGTAATGACAAAAAATGTACATAGTTGCATCAAGCAATATGGGTTCACGCAGTTATACAAAGTACACTTACATATACATATAAATAATACAAATTACACGAACATATATGTACATATAATTAATTGTCTATATATTTATAAATAAATACAGTATATATTTGGTAATTTTATAGTAGGTCGATCTTTTTGACTGAGTGTGAGCACCCCTGGTTTACATCATCATAAACAAAACTGTGGGACAACAAACTAAAAAGATCCCAAAAATTCATACTGAAATTCATTTTCATTTTGAGAATTTCACTTATTTTATTTAAATTAGATTACACAGATACTATATACAGTTGTGCAGCAAAATAAAGAAAAAGTAGGTAATTGCACAGATTGTGTAAATTTTGATGTCAGATTCTGTTGTGACACCTGACAGTTGCTGGAAGGAACGACCTGCGATACCTCGCTTTCACACACTTGCCGTGTTTCAATCGGTCACGAATAGAACTCCTTAGAGCAGTCAGTGTGAGTTTGAGAGGGTGGGAGTCTCTGACCAAGATGGAGGCCAGCTTAGCTGTTATCCTCCTCCTCCCCACCTCCTCCATAGGTTCCAGAGGGCATTCCAGGACAGAGGTGGCCTTCCAGGACAGAGGTGGCCTTCTTTATGATTTCTTTATGATTTTGTCCAGCAGACCAAACCATAGAATATGGCAGATGCCACAACAAAGTAGTAAAACGTCTTCAGAAGTGTCCCCCGCACGTCTTCAGAAGTGCCCCCCGCACCCCAAAGGACCTCCCCACTTGAGGTCAGCAGATCCCCACCTCCACCATAAATGGTGTTGGTGGAGCACTGCTTCCCCCTCCTGAGGAGCTGGACGGCTTGCCAGAATTTCTTTGGGGCTGACCGGTAGTCCTTTTCCATGGTCCCTCTGACCTCCTCCCAGGCCCGAGTTTTTGCCTCACTGCCTAGGCCGCAGCACGCCTAGTTTGCCGGTACCCATCAACTGCCTCGGGAGTCCTATGGGCCAATAATACCTGATGGGACTCCTTCTTCAGCCTGACGGAAACCCTTACTTCTGGTGTCCATCGGGTTCAGGGATTTCCGCCACGACAGGCACCAGACACCCTGTGGCCAGAGCTCCGAGCAGCAGCTTCGACAATGGAGGTGGAGAACATGTTCCATTCGGACCCAATGTCTCCAGCCTCCCCCCGGGATCTGTGAGAAGCTCTCCCAGATGAGTTAAAGGCTACACGGACCGGGGATTCAGCCAGTCGTTCCCAACAGACCCTCACAACGCGTTTGGGCCTGCCAGGTCTCTCTGGCTTGTTCTCCGGCCAGTGCATCCAACTCACCATCTTCACACGAGTGTCCAAGACACGCGGCCGGAGATCAGCTGAAACGACTACAAAGTCGATCATCGACCTTCGGCCTAGGGTGTCCTGGTGCCATGTGCACTTGTGGACATCCCTGTGCTCGAACATGGTGTTCGTTATGGACAAACCGCGACTAGCACAGAAGTCCAATAACGAAACACCACTCGGGTTCAGATCGGGGAGGCCATTCTTCCCGATCACCCCTACTCCAAGTCTCACTGTCGTCCCCAACGTGGGCATTCAAGTCCCCCAGCAGAACAATGGAGTCCCCAGTCGGGGCGCGGTCCAGCACCCCTCCCAGGGACTCCAAGAAGGTCTGGTACTCTGCACCACTTTTCGGCCCATAGGCCGCCACAATGGACAGAGCCCTGTCCCCCACCCGAAGGCGAAGGGATGCAACTCTCTCGTTCACCGGGGTAAACTCCAACACCTGGCGAATGAGCTGTGGACGGACAATAAGTAAGCCCACACCTGCCCACTGCCTCTCACCATAGGAAACTCCAGAATAGTGGAGAGTCCAGCCCCTCCAGAGGAGCTGGGTTCCAGAGCCCAAGCTGTGGGTGGAGGTGAGCCCGATTATATCTAGCTGGTACCTCTCAACCTCCCGCACAAGCTCCGGCTCCTCCCCCCCGCAGTGAGGTGACGTTCCATGTCATAAAAACCAGAGTCCGTGTCCGGGGATCAGGCAGCCGAGGCTCCTGCCATCGACTACTGCCCAATCCACAATGCACCCGGCCCCTACGGTAGCCTCTGTGGGTGGTGGGTGCACAGGAGGACATATTATTATATATTTGTGGAAAAAAATATATTTTAAAAATATATTCCTGATTATATTTAGGCTAGCAACAACCAACCTAACCTTGCTGGCCTTGAGGGTCCACTACTGCCCTTCCCTGGATTGTCACGGGGTGCATGAGGGTGACGACAAAGGTCCACAGCCAGCTCCTTAGTATTGCTGGCATAGATCCTGTCCTGGATGAGTTCTCTGTCTGACCTGTCATCCCCAGCATTGATGAGGCAGACGTTGACAGAGTTATCAAAGAACAGGAGGGTGTAAGGGATTACTTATGAGTTATATTATGGTTACGGTTTAGATGTGTTATTGTAATCATCTTAATATTTGGGTTTGTTGTGGGGTAACACTTATTGGGTCTCACCCTCTCAATCAGAGGCCTTTCTCAAAACAACCCAACTTGTTGTGAGAACCTATTGGGTCTCTGGGAGCGAGCAGGGAAGGGAGGGGTTGAAGGGGCTTCTACTTAACACTCTGTGTTAGAAGGGAAAAGTTAGTCTTTACCTGTTCCATTCCACTGAACGGTGTAAATGCTCATTCTTATTACTGTACAGCAATAAACTCCTGTATTATTTTGAAGAGTCTCACTCGTATTTCCATCCTAAAAAAATCCACAACAGTTAGGTGTTGGTCGGCAGGATCCCATGATTGTCTTGGACGGAGTGTCATGGTCCGGGTGGATTGATCATCCAACGGTGAGAAACAGACAGTGTCCCGAGGAGACAATAACCAGCCCGGGGCCCGACTACGTCCTCCGCCCGGGCAAGGCTGAGATCCGACCGTTTTTGTTGCAACAAGATACACGGTGAGAATTTCCTTATTCCGGTGTAATAGTAGGGGAACTTCTGAACAGTTTGAACATCACTGGCTTCTATAGGAGGGGGCAATCTATAATGGCCGTATTATAGACTAATTTATCATTTATAATAATATTTAACATTTATTGTCAATACAATACTACTAATAATCGGGTTGTTTTGGCAGTGTTTTCTGGGTTATTTTGACGCCGTAGTGTATATGTGTATGTGGCGGGCAGCCAGCCAGTAGCTCCTCTGGAGGAGTAGAGCTATAGCTTCCGTTTGAGTCCATTTAATGAGATCTTTCATTAATCCCAATTGGGGATATTCCAAAATAAGGACAAGACGACGGTAAACAGGGACAGTAAGTTTTTCCGCCCGAAGTAGACATACTCAAAGGAGAAAAACCCCTTTGGAAGACGTTCCATTGTGTGAAATAGGGAACCGGTTCAGTAAAAGTGACTATATTCCCTGATCATAAAAGGCACGCACAAAATTATGGGGATGAATATATGAGGTCTGTATCAGCTTGGGTAAATAAAGTGTGGTTTCCGTGGAAAGGAACTTTCAGTCCAAAGCTACAGGGACAATTAGGTGACTCGGGGACTACTCTAGGTTGTTGGATTGGTTGGCCACCAGAATCCATGGGGTTCTGCTTGTACCTCGCTGAAAACCTTAAGAGAGAGAGGCTCCGACTCAGAGAGTAAGAACCAATTGACCTCACCCTAGAATCTTGAATGGATGAGGAGTATGTATTACTGATTCAAAAGAAACTGGTGATGGGAAAAAAAAGAAAAAAAAGGGAAAAAAAGGGAACAGAACATGCATGGGAAAAAAGAGAAAAAAAACTTGATGTTTCAGATTCAGATTAGAGCAAAGGGCCACAGACAGACACCATAGTTAGTCCACGTAACCAGTTTACATGTAATACGACAGTGACTTCCAGCTATTTTGCTTTGTTTTCTGACAGGGGTGAGGAATCCTCTCTCTCAACGACCCCACCTCATGACCTCAGCCTGCACAAGCTCCAGAAGTTCCTGGTACCGCCATGACATCGGCTCCGCCTGTTCAGCGCTACATCGGTAACCAGCCACATCTGCCACTGGATGAACTAAACCTGGGAGGGGCTGTAGGAGGAGAAACACCATTTCCTCTACACCTTTCTGCCTCTGTTCCCCTGGCAAGCCAACAACCCAGGGCCCTGCCCCAGGGGGGGTGTGGGTACCACATCTCAGTTCCACCCACCATTGATGGACTTCTGTCATTCCTGTGGGATGCTGTCTCCTGTAATGGAGACCCTGGTCGAGGGGTTTCAGAAAACGAGAATTGGAGAAACATTGTCTACAATCAAGATGAGACGTCATCACCCATAAGTTACAGAGGGTATTTGACCGACTGCGGAGACTGTCCAGAGACTGTTTGACACTGATCACAATATACCAGGCGTGGATTCAGAGGTCATGGACGGGGAAGGCCACAGTCAACCACAGGTTGACTGACAGATCGTCAAAGGAGGGAGTTCAAGGGGGTTCGTTGGGGGAGGTGGACCTTCGACCCACTGCACCAGAACAGGGAAGTGCTGCAGTATGACACATGCACACATACACACATATTTCATGTATGAATCTAACGCACGCAAACAGTTATGGTATAACCCAGTTGAAGGTCTAGTAGATTTAGAAGCTGGTCATTCAGTGAAAAAAAAACACCTTTTTCTGATTGTAAATTATGTTTGTCTACTCAATGAGAACAGCATTCAACAGCAACATTTAGGTCTTACAGAACTCTGTTCAGGAGCAAACACACAGGCGCACAGCTCCTTAGTACTTCTTATCACTCCGCCTTTACATGCTCACAGACAGTTCACAGACAAGGGGGTGTGGCCTCCAGTTCAGGCCTCTGTGTGTTATACACTCACATACATAAATTTGAAAACCTGTGCATAACCGGGAGCATAGAAGAGAAAAGAGCAAGAGGAAGGCAAAGACACACATACCTAGGAAGAATAATAGAAAACAACCAACTACAGTATCGACCGACACAGCTCATCCAGTTGACTGAGGACCGAACAAGGTGGAGGACCATGATCGCCCAAGTCACATGACATGGCACTTCGGTAAAAGGTAAAAAAAGGTAACATAAATACAGGGTAGTAGTCAAATAATAAATAACTCGAAAGTGTCCTTATCACCTAAACTGACAATGGTATCTCCTCAAATATGAGGCTATCGAAGGAAAGATACAAATGATGTTGTTTTTATTCTCTTTTAAAGCAAGAGTTCGTGTTGTCTGTCCGGACTCAGCAGACCTCAGCTGATGAGTGGAACATCAGACCTCAGAGCTGTGAATGCTGCTGTTCATGCCTGAATTGGGTTTGTATGCATACATTATCATGATGAAATTATTTTGGACAAATTCTATCTGATGATAAATTTATTTTCTAGTAGTTGACTTATCAACTGTTTTTCAGTGTTCCAGTCCACCCAGTCAGTCAGTACTGGTTTGCATTTCAATATGATAGGTAATTAAATGCCTTCACACGTCTATGCCAGAGCTAGGGCATACTGCACTAGTGCAGGGTGTAGAGGATCTGTGGATGAAACAGTGTGAAGTTGAATATTTTTTTTCCCTTCTCAATATTTGGTACAGGGAGGACATGAAGCACCCATCGTGCACCAGGGCTGACTGGCGCAGGTCATGTGACATGGATCACTGAGGCAGAACAGGCATTCACAGACATGAAACTCTCTACAATCACCGCCGCGCATTAGTACCTGTGGATGAGCGCTCAGGTTGTATTAGATTAGATTAGATTAGTTACTATTATTAGACATGACATCAGTTCTTATGAAAAAAAAAACAGTGATAAATTACAACTATTTCTATTGTATATTAGACCCATTAGCAGTGGGTCTTCCTAAATTTATCCATGCTGTCGCAGCAGCACAAAAGGCCCAAATGGCCTCACGTGGTATTGTGGGCTACGCTGACCTGACTCTTCTGGTCCGACATGCGCTTTCGTTCATCCTTCTCCAATAGGAACTATTAATAGGTCTAATAGGTACTAATACTAATAGGTCTCATGTATCACCAGCGTGTTATCTTCGTTATCACAGGCGTTCACTAGGTGTGACTGAACACCATGACCTGACCCCTCTGACCCTTCACTGGTTGACACTGGCCTCATTCTGTATGTGGCTGGATCCACATCATGTGACCATTCTGGTATTAACCATATGAGGTTTTCTGTTTCAGATGTTGCCATACTGTGTTCTGGACCTCTCTCATGATGACTATCAGCACAGGTAGCAGAGCTCATAGGCCTCACTGAGGCTTGTAAATTAGCTACTGGAAATCCACTACAATATACACTGACTGGAGGTATGTTTTGGGTGTTGTATATGACTTTGAAAGTACAGGAACTTCCTCAAAACTGATGCAGCACTGGAACTCAATCACGCCTCAGTGCTTGGTGGGATATTCCATACTTTCAAGTGACAATGGAACACATCTCACTAACATGCAGATCACTCAATTCAGCAAATTTTTAGGTGTTGACCTTGTGATTAAAGGACAGAAAAACACTGTATTCATCATCCCGCAATACAAAAATAGGACTGAAGTAGGACTAAATTTCTAACACAGGTCTCTGAACTCTGCTAATTGTACTGATGTAGGAAGAGATGAAGAAAGAACCTCAATTAACCTGTGTTTTTCTTTTGAAATCCTTTTTGCAGTGCCACCACATGTGGAGATCAGGACCACAGATGGTATCCTACCATGGCCTTATGCAGGAACAATATGTTGATTTGCTGTTCTTACTGATCCTCTCAACTCTGTGAAATGACCCCCTCTGTGAGATAACGGGTGAAAGTTCATGCTGATGCTGCTATTAAGTCTGTCCAGGTTTCTAAGTTGTCACATGGTTGAGCATGTGTCAAAAATGGGGGAATGTGTTAAATGTTTATTATCGCAATGGTTCACAAAAGGGTTCACTAAAGTGACAGAAAATTACTGCAGGAAATGTATGCTTTGTGCTATCATAATATTGCAGGTCATGACAAAACATGCGCCCAGTTCTATTGTTGCAAAAGCACCAATAACCGAGATTCTTCCACGATGGGGCGTGCCAAGGAAGAATTCATCGGATCGTACTCATTTTGTAAACACAGCACTGAAAGAAGTCAACCAGGTGATGGGTTTTGATTTAAGGACACACTGTGGGTATCACCTGCAGTTCTCCAGCTGCCCCTTTGCAGCTGGAGAACCATGCACAGAGGCAGTAGCTCAGGACAATATATAATAATAATAGCATACAATAATAATCACAACAATATTCAATTGATAAATAAGTAACGATAGCAATTCTATAATAATTATAGTCATAGTCTGTTACTGTTATTACTGTTGTAACACCTGACAGCTGCAGGGAGGAAGGACCAACGATACCTCTCCTTCACACACTTAGGGTGTCTCAGTCTGTCACTGAAGGAATTCTTCAGTGCAGTCAGTGTGTGTTTGAGGTGGTGGGGTGCTCATTTGATGTTTAATATATGCATATATTTATTCAATACTCACGTATTCACCATGAATTTTAATGTTTTTATCCTTTTCTTATTTGATTGAATCGGTGTATTGATTAATCAGAAGTGGGGAGTGTAAGGGATTACTTATGAGTTATATTATGGTTACGGTTTAGATGTGTTATTGTAATCGTCTTAATATTTGGGTTTGTTGTGGGATAATGCTTATTGGGTCTCACCCTCTCCTTTCTCTGTTCTCATGGGAATCAGAGACCTTTCTCAAAACAACCCAACTTGTTGTGAGAACCTAGTCGGGTCTCTGGGAGCAAGCAGGGAAGGGAGGGGTTGAAGGGGCTTCTACTTAACACTCTGTATTAGAAGGGAAAAGTTAGTCTTTACCTGTTCCATTCCACTGAATGGTGCAAATGCTTATTCTTATTACTGTACAGCAATAAACACCTGTATTATTTTGAAAGGAGTCTCACTCGTGTTTCCATCCTAAAAAAATTCCACAACAAGGGTGAAAGGTTGGAAAAGTCTGCAGTGTAGAGGGTGAAGAGGAATAGCGCCAATACAGTTCCCTGGGGGGCTCCTACACTGCAGAGAACAGTGCCCAATATAGAGCCAGGGGTCCTCACATGCTGTGGGCAGTTGGTGAAGTAGTCTAGAATCCAATCAGTGAGGTGGTGGTCCGCCCCTACCAGGATCACCTTGTCCACCAGGATGTCCAGCATGATGGTGTTGAAAGCACTGGTCAAGTCCAGGAAGAGGACCTGAAAGGAGCTCCCAGGCATCTCCAGGTGAGAGATGCCCTCCCAATTCCAGGCTGGTACGCAAACTGCAGCGGGTCTCCAGGGGGTGCACATGGGTCAGGACCAGTCGCTCCAGGGCAAGATAAGGCATGAGGCGGGAAGTTAGAGCCACCGACATATAGCAGCTAGGGGCTTTGGGATGGGGGTGGGGTCTTTGGCAACAGCACCATGCAGGACGTCTTCCAAAGCTGTGTTACCCTCAGGTTGAACAGTTGTCCAACAATCACACACAGCTGATCTGAGCAGGACCTGAGGACCCTGGAACAGAGGCCATCCTGTCCTTCATCCTTCCTCATCTTTATCTTCAGGAGCTGGTTACTCACCTGGAGGGGTGAGAGGGAAAAGCAGGGAGGCTATGTGTCTCTGTGGGTCGATGGAGGGTTGGGAAAAGCAGGGGAGTGGAGAGCCAAGTACTGTAGGGGGGTTCCTTTGGCAGAGTGTTGGGAAATTGGGGGGGGGGGGTGGCCTGAGATGGTCTTCAGACATACTTGGTGTTGTTGTCCTGTAGTTGTTCTTCCATCCTCCTCCTGTATCTGTTCTTCCCCTCTGTTATTTTTTCCTCAGCTATTTCTGAACAGTCCTCAGCTCCTCTCTGTTCCCTGACCTAAAGGCCCTCTTCTTCTCCTTTATGTTGGGATTAATCCAGGGCTTATTGTTGGAGAAGCATTGTACAGTCCTGTTGGGTACAATGTTCTCCACGGAAAAGTGAAAATAGTCTGTTACACTTTCCGTCATACTGTCAATGTCAATGTTACCCTCATGAGAGTCACTGAATACATCTCACACTGTTGACTCAAAGCAGTCCTTCAGGACCTCTTCAGCATCCGTAGTCTACTTCTTCATGGTGCGGGTCACAGCTGGTTCCCTGTTCACAAGGGGTCTATAAAAACCAGGAGATGAGCCAGGCAGTGATCAACTCTTCCCAGAGGGGTGATGAGGTGAATGCCTCCTTGGCATACAGTAGGTCCAGTGCTTTAAAGTGTCTGGTGGCACAATTGACATAATGGATGAATGTGGGCAGAGTGGAGGACAGGGAGGCATAATTAAAGTCTGAGTCTGCAGCCTGCTGACCGCCGTGTTGATAACGTCACAGGCACTGGATGCGTTGGCATTAGCAGAGGGTGGGATGTACACAACCACCACAATAGTGTGTGAAAACTCTTGCAGTAGATAGTATGGCCTCATGCGAACTGTCAGCAGTCTGATATTCCGGCAGCAGTGTTGCACTTTAATAGTGATGTGCCTGGAGTCATACCATCTAACGTTCACAAAGACAGCCACCACACCTCCTTTCCTCTTACCGCTCCTCTCTGTCCTGTCCAGGGGTATGATGGAGAATCCATCCAGTGCTATGGTTATGTCTCCGTGCTGCCCTGTTAGCTATGTTTCTGTGAAGATCATCATCCTGCACTGCCGAAACTCTGGCCGATGCTGAGTCAACGCTGCCAGTTCATCCATTTTGTTGAGCAGAGATCATACATTACCCATGATGATGGACGGGAGAGTTGGTCTTATAAACTCTCCTCCTATTGCATTGTTTGACCCCAGCATGGCACCCACCCACTGCTGAGCCACGTAGGACTAACAGTTGATCTCAAGTGTAAACAATGGTAGCCATTGTTTATTCACGGAGTCACAGACACGGAGGAAAACTAAAAAAAAAAAGTGATGAAAAAGTAGCTCCAGAAGCATCGATTTAGGTGTGTCAGATGCTCCATTGCTTTACAGACACACATAACAAAAACCAAAAAGAAAGAAAAACAATAACAGAAGTAATGGGAAAACAAACAGACAGGAGACTGTAGAGCTGCTGTAAGGAGCTGCCGCTAGTGCACCACACAGCCATTAACTTTTAGTTTTTTAAATGTATTTTACTGACTTATTTTTAACAATAAAAAAATTCTGTGTAGTTAGTTTGATTGAAAAAAATGTTTTAGATTATTTCATTTTGCCTCTGCCTGCCACTTATCGGTACTATCACCTCTGGGATTCTCACCACTGGAACACTGATCCTGGACTGCCCCGGACCACGATTCGGCTTGCCCCCTTCAGTGGGAATAATCTGTGAATTTTGTACAAACTGAATCTGTCAACATTTTTGCATTTGCATCCTCATCGGTGTCTGTTCAGATGTGATACATACAGGTACACAAAGTATATACATATATAGTAATACCGTGACAAAGAAGTACACAAATACTATAAAATATAATTATTTAAATTTTTCATGAGACAATTTTACTGTTATGCTACAAGACTATACTCCAAACCTACAATGGCCACAGAGACAAGACACACACACACACACACACACACACACACACACACACACACACACACACACACACACACACACACA
>JAPTHA010000009.1:167611-182382 GCA_029814585.1 Gymnapogon annona
TTATATTTTCCATATTTATTTGTATCATCAGCTGACAATTCTACGACATTTCGTTACCAGATTCATTGTGTGTGTCTTTGTAATGACAATAAAGGAAGTCTAAGTCTAAGTCTAAGGTCTAACGAAGCCAACAGGACCATATCATCTAGAAAAAGCAGAGATGAGATCCTGAGGTCCCCAAACCGGACCCCCTCCAGCACTTGGCTGGGCCTAGAAATTTTGTCCATGTAAGTAATGAACAGAACTGGTGACAAAGGGCTGCCCTGCCGGAGTCCAACACCCACTGGGAACGAGTCCGACTTACTGCCGGCAATGCAAACCAAGCTCTGGCTCCGGGACCGGACAGCCCTTGGCAAAGGGCCCCGTACCCCATACCCCCATACTCCCTTGTCCCTGGGGGACACGGTCGAACGCCTTCTCCAAGATCCATTAAACACATGTGGACTGGTTGGGAGAAATCCCATGAACCCTCGAGCACCCTGGGGAGAGTATAGAGCTGGTTCAGTGTTCTGCAACCAGGACAAAAACCGTATTGTTCCTCTTGTATCCGAAGTTCGACTAACGGCCGGATCCTCCTCTCCAGTACCCTGGAATAGACCTTCCCGGGGAGGCTGAAGGAGTGTGATCCCCCTATAGTTGGATTACACCCTTCGATCCCCCTTCTTAAAAAGGGGGACCACCACCCTGGCTCCCCAGTTGAGGTCAACAGATCCCCGCCTCCACCATAAATGGTGTTGGTGGGACAATATGGGACAATAATGTGGGACAATAATTTCCGATAGGACTCCTTCTTCAGAACATGAACATGTTCTATTCGGACTGAATGTCTCCAGCCTCCCCCGGGAGCTGTGAGAAACTCTCCTGGATGTGGGAGTTAAAGGCTGCACAGACCGAGGATTCAGCCAGTCATTCCCAGCAGATCCTCACAACACGTTTGGGCCTGCCGGGTCTCTCTGGCTTCTTCCCCGGCCAGCGCATCCAACTCACCACCAGGTAGGGATCGGTCGACAGCTCAGCCAGATCAGTTGAAACGAAAGCTGCTCCTGTTTTGAACCCCTTTGCACTGCTCAAGAATTCACTAAGTTAGACCTACGCAATGCATATCACTTGGTCCGGATAAGAAAAGGACATGATTGGAAAACGGCCTTCAAGACACTACTCAGACATTTCAAATACTTAGTGATGCCTTTCGGTCTTACTAATCCTCCAGTGGTTTTTCAGGCTCTCATTAATAACATTTTACGCGACATGCTAAATAATTTTGTATTTGTTTACCTCGGCGACAATTAGATTTTTTCTTGAGATCTGGGAGAGCATAAA
Source organism: Gymnapogon annona (assembly GCA_029814585.1). Classification (NCBI taxonomy): domain Eukaryota; kingdom Metazoa; phylum Chordata; class Actinopteri; order Kurtiformes; family Apogonidae; genus Gymnapogon; species Gymnapogon annona. The sequence continues at coordinate 168,932 of JAPTHA010000009.1, forward strand.
CAACATGTTAAGTTAGCGTTACAAAGACTCTTAGAGAATCGTCTGTTCGTTAAGCCAAGAAATGCGAGTTCCATCAGACCTCCATTAGCTTTTTGGACTACATGGGTCAACTCGAACCTGATCCTGTTAAGATTTGTGCAGTTACCGAATGGCCTACTCCCAGTACCTGAAAAGAACTACAGCGGTTTCTAGGGTTTGCAAACTTTTACAGATGGTTTATAAGGAATTATAGCCGGGTGGTGGTATCTCTTATACTATTGACCTCCATCAAGACTCAATTTCTATGGTCTCCAGAAGCAGCAGATGCTTTTTCATGGTCAGATATGTCCCGGGACACACGTCGGTTCATCGCCACTTGTTCCATCTGCGCTTGGGCAAAGTCATCACATCGGGCACCTGTAGGACAGTTATGACCCTTACCTATCCCCAGTTGTCCTTGGTCAAAGACCAAGCGCTGGACTTTGGGGACTCCCACCTTCAGAAGGCAAGACTGTAGTACTCACTATAATAGATAGATTTTCCAAACTGGTGCATTATGTGCCATTAGCTAAGCTCCTTTCCACTACAGAGACACCAGACCTATTGATTTATCATGTGATTCGGTTACACGGTTGGATCGCGGACCTCAATTCACCTCTAGAGTGTGGAAGGAGTTCTGTACTGTTGTTGGGGCTTCTGTTAGTTTGTCTTCAGGTTATCACCCGCAGACTAACGGACAGATGGAGAGAGCGAACCAGGGTTTAGAAGAAGCCCTCCGGTACGTTGCAGCACAACACCCATTGTCCTGGAGCACACACCTACCATGGGTGGAGTATGTCCATAACTTATGGTTGCAACCACTAATATGTCACCTTTTGAGTGTTGTTACGGTTATCAACCTCCATTGTTTACCGAGCAGGAGCGGGCAGTGTAAGTGCCTTCCATTAGTGACCATTTGGGGAAAATACAGAGAGTTTGGAGGACAGCCAGACAGGCTTTGGGCCGTTCCTCTGCACAGAACAAGCGGATGGCAGATTCTCACCTGCCCCAGACTACCAGCCAGGTCAGAAGGTATGGCTCTCTTGTTGGGACCTGCCATTGGAGGTCGACTCACGTAAGTTGTCACCCCGGTTTATTGGACCGTTCAAAATTATTAAGGTGGTTAACCTATGTGCAGTCAAGTTACAGTTACCTGAGTCCATGAAGATCCACCCTGTGTTTCACGTGTCCCTACTTAAGCTGGTGGTGACTTCAGAACTGAGTCCCCCAACAGCTGCACCCCTCCTCCCTGGATCATCGACAACCACCCGGCCTACACAGTATGTAAAATACTGGTTGCTTGCCATCGTAGATGGGGCTTTCAGTATTTGGTCGACTGGGAGCGGTATGGTCCCGAGGAGAGGTCATGGGTTAAGAGAGGTCTCATCTCAGACGATGACCTCCTCACTGACTTTTATGAGACTAACCCTGATAGGCTCGGTAGGACGCCAAGTGGCGCCCGTTAAAGGGGGGGGGGGGGGTACTGTCATGTTCACCTCCTAGCAGGTGTGTCTTCCTGTGTGTGTATGTGTGTGTGTAGCTGGATCAGCCATAATTGATCAGGAGTGTGTGTGACTTCCCTGTCACCAGGTGCTGAGGTAATTTGAAACACCTGCAGATAATCTCATTAAGGAACCTGGATGAAAGCGTAGCAGAATCCTACCTCAGTGCCGATGCGTCTCTTGACTCTCTCACGGGTAATCATTGTCCGGTTGTCTCCTGCCTTTGCTTCGTGAAAGAGAAGTATATTTTCTAAATTATGAACTGGTTCTCATACCTGGCTTTCTCAGTGTCCCTTCACTCCTGTGCCTCCTCTCCACCACTAACTGTTACACTTAACCTGGATCCTTATACGGATTACTAATTGTTTTCTCTTTGCGGACATTTGTGGATTACATTCTTTATTTTTTGCGGATTGATTTTTGTACTTACTTGCATCCCCTTTCGGATTCCTTTTTTTTCTCTAAGAACTCTTATGGATTATATTTTTTGAATCGTCGGACGGCGCTCATTTTTGGATTTTGTGTTAAACTCTTTTATACAGACTGAGAGACTATCGTCGTCATTTTCAGTTTATTGATAGAACTGTGTGAAGTCGATTGTTAATAGAAATAAACTGTGATTATATTCTCATCTCAGCACCGGCTCTTGGGTCCACTCCTTACTGGCATATAACACATAAATATGCTTTAGAAGCTGCGATTTGGTATATTGTAAATGTGTAACAAATCAATTAGTGATGGCCTCTTCAGTAAAAGCGGCTGCTCAAAGATGCATATAGACATTGTTTACTCTTGTATTCTTTCAGATTTTTTTAGAACCACTTTTCAGGAGCAGCAGCAGCCACCAACGACTGCAGGAGTGTAGATGAGTGGCTGACAGATAAACGGCTGCAGTATGGCAGTGATGCACAAAATCATTTCCCAAAATGCCATTGTTTTATTTATTTTTCAATAAACACTTCAATCATACAAAAAAACATTTTTTTTGTTGTGTATAGGTTTTAAGGTGCAGTGTTGGGTGTGTGTGAGGGGGAGTGTCTGACTGTGTGTGTGTGAGTTGGTGATTCCGCAGGTGACGTGATTATGGAAGCGGCACCTGGATGTCATCAGCTCATCACCAAGGGGGTTTTAAGGAACAGCTCAGACCATCTTCAGCGTGAGAGCGTTAACTGATGTACCTGCGGTACCAGTGGAAGCCTTTTTTCTGCGGAGCACTCGAGGAGATTAAGAAGCTGTTAGGAGGCGAAGTAACTGGTGTTCTTTATGTGTTTGTTTCAGTGCCCTCCAGGAGGGCACCCACCCGTCTGCACTCGTCCTAAGTTTATTTTTTTTACCTACGTGGATTTTCGGTTCCGTTGGAATCCGTCTTCAGTTTCCCATTTTGAACTTTCATTCCGCCAAAGGAAATAAACTTTCTTTTTTCATTTTTTACTGAACTTGTCCGCGTATGGATCCATGTCACTCTACAAACACAACAGTTTTTGTAGGAAATTAAAAATTTCTCTTTATTTGTGTCAAAAGTTGTACAATAATAAATACAATAAATGTTTTTTCTACAATTACATGTGAGAAGCAAGCATACAATAAATGCTTTTTCTACAATTACATGTAAGAAGAAAGCTTTCAATAAATGCTTTTCCTACTATTACATGTTGAAAATAACATACCCCCAGCAGTCAGTGCACATACATTTGCGCATTCACAGTACCCCGCCCGCTCGTTCACGCATGCGCACTACCTGAAAAACATGAAAATCAGTACTGACCTCTTGTTCCACCTTGTGCTTTCAAGTAAGGCACCTGGTTTGTTGTTCCAACGTAACCGTCCCGCTTTTGCAAAAGTCAGATCTGTCTTGACTGGATCTCGTTGGTTGAACTGACCAATGAGTTCAAGAAACCCCCCATCAGTCAACAGCAACAAAATGGTCATTTACCAAGTCCAAGACATTTAATATGTGACTGGACCCTGGAGAGACTACTGTGACGCATGTTTAATGCTGGGGGATGTGTGCACATCGCTCCTTAAGAGCATTTGCGTGTCGAAATACAAATGCAGATGCAAGCCCGCGTTCAGTTCACAGCTAAAATGCATCTTAGAAATGTGCAAACTTGTACAGTTAATAGTCTTGCGATGCAAGAGAGAATCAGCATGGGTGTGCTAGTTGTGCTGTTCTGCTCTTTTGTTTTTTCTACTCCTTGTATTAAGCTGCTGTTTTTTAAATTTCCCCTCTGGGGACTAATAAAGGCATATTCAATTCAATTCAATAAATGTCCTGCACCACTCTAACATACTTCTCTGCCACTCCAGTGTGGCTATGCTCTCATTTACCACGATTTTTTAGATACTGATATCCTTCTGATTACACCGTCTACACAAGATGTAGTCTACCTATGTACACCTACCTCCACTCTTATAGGTCAAAGTACGTTCCTCCTCTTCTGGAAAAAAGTACTCACTATAGCCATTTCCATCCTTTTTGCAAAGTCAACCACCATCTGTCCTTCAATGTTCCTGCCCATCACCTTCTCATCATCTGCGCTTCCTCCACAATTGGAGTCGGCACCAAATGACAACTCTCTCGGAATGCTATCACTCAATCAAGGTTCAATCAGAATTTCTCCTTCTCTTCCAGCTCACATCCTAACCGTGGAGGACACCCACTACCAACATTGAACATCACACCTTCAATTTCTAGTTTTCATACTCATTACTTTATCTGACACTCTTTTGACCTGCAGGACATTCCAAACAAGCTTCTCCTTCAGGATAACTCCTACTCCATTTCTCTTCCTATCTACACCATGATAGAACAACTTGAACCCTGCTCCTAAACTTATGGCCTTGCTGCCATTCCACCTTGTCTCCTGGACACACAGTTTGTCTAACTTTTCCTGTCATAGTTCCAATATTTAAAGCCCCTACTCTGGGACCTAGATTCTTGGCTTTCCTCTTCTCTCTCTTCCTACCAATACACCTTACTCCTCTCCTTTGACCAACAGTAGTCCAAGTCCAACAGTAGTCCAACAGTACTGATGGGGGTCGTTGTTAACCCACGCCTTGACTAACTGACTTGGAACTGGCACAATGAAACACTGGCTTGTGCCCCTTTACTGTTACATTCCTGGTGTCTTAAAAAGAATGTCACTTGGATCTGATCTAGAGTGACTGAAACTTATATAATAATCTCAGCAGGATATTTAATCTTCATAATATTAATCTACCTAGGTAGAATTAATATTAGCTAGCTAGCTACCTTAGGTTAAGAAGCATGTCCACCCATTTTTTCAAATGATCTCTGTGACATTTTATAATCTGATGAATGTTTAATAATGGCATTCTGGGTTTTGGTCAGATTTCTCTTAATAGACATTAATAGGGAGTAGACTTTGGACATTTGAACAAGACGACAGAAGAGACATCTTTGACCCAACTGAAATAAACTGTCTCTTCCTCAAATGCACTCACATAGACATACACCTCAGTCCATCCCTAACAGCACCCTTGGCGAGCTTCTCTGTTCCCCAGCTGCTAATGACAGACAGCTGAACGCACACTCCTGGGACGCCAATCAAATTTGCAGCCCTGTAATTGGATTCAGGCGGCTAGGGGGTGGGGTGGGGGCTTTTATCTCTCTCTCTCTCTCTTTTCTTTCTTTCCATCTTGTTTGTGCTCTCATCGGTGGGTGAATGATGGACAAAAGACCAGCCTGTCAACGTAACAGAGCATTTGTGTGCTCTGGTGTGCGGTTGTCATGAGTTTGAATTCATCGCGGACAGCAGCTTAGTGTATTGACGTGACTGTATATGCCTGTTTTCTGCCCATTATGTGTGTCTAATACTTATATCTATGTAAGTATAATATATCAGCCTTTGTATTTTACTGTATATGTTTGTAGGTTTGAGGCAGGAAAAGAGCAAAACATCACTTAACTCATTGCCTTGTTCCTGTTGCTCTTTCACCAGGCCTTAATATTGGGGCAACACAAAGGTACCTGTCGCCTGTCCAAGACTCCTAAGTCAAAGAGAATATGACAAATCGGAAACATCCACTCTGGAGAATGATGACTGAAGATGCCACTGAAAAATAATTTTTGCTCTTTAAAGTAGGACAGACAGGCCTCTTTCCATATAGTTATTTGCTTCTTTGATCATAGTGGAGTGCAGTGAGATTGAAGAGTGCTTGGCACTTTTACTGATTTTTCATGAGTTAAGACATAAGTGATAGCGTATTTGCTCTCTGCTGAAAGATGGAGAGAAAGATTAGCTTTACAGTTTTACATTTCTGATGTTTGTATATCTGAAATTACATGGTAAATGGAGTGCTCTTATATAGGGCTTTTCTAGTCATTATATGGTACTCAAAGCCTCACGTCTGCTCATACACAACAGTAGGTGGCTGCTACACAATGCCTGAGCCCACTGGGAGCAATTTAGGGTTCAGTGTCTTGCTCAGGGACACTTTGACATGTCGACAGTCAGAGCCAGGATTCGAACCACCAATCCTTTGGCCATTGGACTCCCATCTGAGCCACAACCGATATTGAAAGGATGATTGACGTATTTTCTGCGTACGTGAAAGAATACTTCTGTATAATTTGATTATTTGCATATCCAGACCAGAAGGATATGATATAGGTGTGTTGGTACGAAGAGAGGGAAGAGGAAACCTAACAGTCTAGGTCTGAGAGTAAGGACTCTTAAAGTTGGGACTATGACAGGAAAGGGTAGAGAGATGGTGGATATGATGCAGAGGAGAAAGGTAGACATACTGTGTGTCCGGGACACCAGTTGGAAAGATAGCAAGGCTAGATGTTTAGGAGCAGGGTTCAAGCTGTTCTATCATGGGGTAGACACAAAGAGAAATGGAGTAGGAGTTATCATGGCAGAGGAGCTTGTTAGGAATGTCCTGGAGGTTAAAAGAGTGTCAGAGTGATGAGTCTGAAGCTTGAAATTGAAGGGGTGATGTTCAATGCGGTTAGTGAGTATGCTCCACAGGTAGGATGTGAGTTAGAGGAGAAATTCTGGTTGGAGCTTGATAAAGTGATACATAACATCCCTAGAATGAGAGAGTTGCGATTGGTGGAGACTGAATGGACCCCCCCCCTTGCCTTTGCCCTGAGTAACTGGGATAGGCTCCAGTGACCCCGCGACCCTGCAAAGGATTCAGCGAGTTGGAAGATGAATGAATGAATGAATGAATGGACATGTTGGAGCAGGAAACAGAGGTGTGGAGGAAGTGATGGGCAGGTTTGGTATCCAGGAGAGGAAATGGAGAAGGGCAGATGGTGGTTGACTTTGCAAAAAGGATGGAAATGGCTGTAGTGAATACATTTTTACAGAAGAGACAGGAACATAGGGTGACCTATAAAAGTGGAGGTAGGAGCACTGCATCTGGTGTGAGCTAAAAAAGGAAGAGTGTTGCAAGACTTTTAGGAAGGAGTTGAGACAGGCACTGGGTGGTCAGGAGGTGTTTCCAGATGACTGGACAACTATGTGATCAGGGAGACAGGTAGGAGAGTACTCCGCGTGCCATCTGGAAGAAAAATAGATAAGGAGACTTGGTGGTGGAATGAGACGGTGCAAGAGTATATACAGAGAAAGATGTTAGCTAAGAAGAAGTGGGATACTGAGAGGACTGCAGAGAGTAGACAAGAGTACAGGGAGATGCAGTGTAAGGTCAAAGTAGGTGCATCTTCTCTTCTGCCCTTCTGATCCTGCCCCCCCCACCACCACCAGTACCCGCTGTTGAGTTATACAGCTTAATGGCACGAGGAACGAAAGAGTTTGAGTCTGTTCATCCGTGCTTTGGGTAGAAGCAGCCTGTCACTGAACAGACTTCTCTGGTTGGTGATGACAGTGTGCAGAGTGTGTGTGTTGTTGTCTGGTGAGTTTGGTGAGTGTCCTCCTCTCTGTAACTGTCACTAGAGTGTCTAGCTTTACGCCCAACACAGAGCTGGCCCTCCTGATCAGCTTGTCCAGTCTGGATGAGCCCTTCTTTGATGTGCTGCTCCCCCAGCACACCACGATTTAAGAGAGGATATTCGCCATCACAGACTGGTAGAACATCCAGAGGAGCTCCTTACAGATGTTAAAACAGTGTAGCCTCCTCAGGAAATACAGTCTGCCCTGGACATTTTTATGCAGCTGCTCTGTGTTGCCTGTCCAGTTTAGTTTGTTTTCCAGCCACACCCCAAGGTATTTGTAGGTGTCCCCAACCTCCACCTCCTCTCCCTCAATTTCAACAGGACCGGGACTTGATATGGACCTCCCAAAGTCTATGACTAGCTCCTTGGTCTTTGAGGTGTTGAGCTGCAGATGGTTTGTGTGGCACCAGGCAACAAAGTCCCTCACTAGACTCCTGTATTCCTCTTCCTGGTCATCCCTGATACACCCCACAATGGCTGTGTCATCTGCATACTTCTGGATGTGACACAGCTCAGAGTTGTAGCTGAATTCTGAGGTATTCAGAGTGAAGAGGAGACAGCACAGTTTCTTGTGGGGCTCCTGTGTTGCTGACCACAGTGTCCGACGTAATGTCCTTCATCCTGACATACTGTGGTCTGTCCTTGATATCTCAAGGACAGATGGAGATCCAAGCAACCAAGCATGGGTCCACATGTATCCTGGTCAGTTTGTCCTTAATCACACAGGGCCAGATTGTGTTAAAGGCACCTGAGAAGTCCAAAAACATAATCCTGGCCATGCCACTTCCCCTGTCCAGGTGCAAATGGGTGGGGTGTAAGAGGTACAGGATAGCGTCCTCCACCCCTACCCCAGCCTGATGGGCAAACTGCGATGGGTCCTGGGAATGTTTTACTTGGGGCCCGAGGAAGTTGAGGAAGAGCCTTTCCAGAGTCTTCATCAGGTGTGACGTGAGTGCCACCAGTCGGAAATCGTTCAGCCCATTAGGCCGGTTCTTTTTCAGAACCAGTACTATGCAGGATGTCTTCCAAAGGGTAGGCACTGTCCCCAGTTGTAAACTGAGGTTAAACTCATTGTAGAGGCTCTCCCAGTTCTGCAGCATAGGTCTTCAGCAGGCAAGGGCACACATTATGTGGGCCTGCTGCCTTCCTGGAGCTGAGTTTCCTTAGCTGTTCCCTGACTTGGTCGGCTGTGACGATGGGAGACGATGGGGGGGGAGTAAGGGGGGACTGCCACGTTGGTGGGTGGAGGATGGTCTGGGGAAAGGAGGAGAGGAGGGGTTGTGAGCTCCTGTAAGGGCTGGGTTTGATGTTGTGGCCTGTGATGGTTTTGACACCATCCCAGACCTCCCTCATGTTGTTCTCCCTGAGCTGCTGCTCCACCTTCCTCCTGTGGGCGTCCTTGGCCTCCCTCAGACTGCGTTTCACCTCCCGTTGTGCTGCTTTCATCTCATCCTTGTCGCCGCTCTTGAAGGCCTTGAGCACAGCTTTTTTTCCCCCCAACTTTATTTTAGAATTTTAAGGCACATAACAGCTCAAATGTCACATATACAATTAAGAGCAGTACCGTTACAAAGAAAAAGAAAAACAAAGAACAAAATCAAGTGCCAGGAGCCTTATTACATGTCAATTTATAAAGTATAAATGTCAGAGTATTATAAAAAGAAAAAAAAAGAATATTTCTAGTTACAGGTCACACTTAATTATCCGGAACAAAGGGAAACTTAATACACTCTATGCAGAGCATAGAGTGTATTAAGTTAGCGAGTGGATGTTGGCATCTGTCGCATGATGGTGAAATATTTGGGTTAATATTAGCAAGCAGAACTTTGGTATAATATATTCTATGTATAAGTTTAAATTGAATGAGACTATGTCTAGTGCAAATAGAAGATTTGTGAACCAGGAGCAAAATTTGGGACCAAGTGTCCTCTAATATAGAGGACACTTGTTATCTATACAGAGGACACTAGTTATCTTATTTATTTATTCATTTTTATGTATACTTTTTTTTATTTTATGTTTATTTATTTATTTATTTATTTTAGACCCATTATTTACTAATATCCTTTCCTTTTACCTTAATGCTGCTTTTTATTAGTTTTACTTATTTTATTTACATCTTAGTTACTATGGTGTTCCTCTGAGGGAGGACTCTGTCTGGAGAGCTGTACTCTTTTTGTAGCTGCCAGGGGCCCGGGGTCTGTGGCCTAGGGCCTCATCTGGTTCCACTGTGTCTGCCCTGGGTGGCTGTCGCTGACCTGCAGCTCTCAGGACAGACGGCTTGCCCGATGACATTTCAGCACTGCTGCCTCTGTACCCAGCCTGGTAAATACTGTGACAACTGAATTCCATTTTATGTTTTTGCCTTTTTATTATTATTATTATTATTATTATTAAATTATTATTATTATTTTAATTAATCAATTCATTTATTTTATTTTTATGTTTTATTCACTTATTTTAAATTTTTCTGTTTGCACACAGAGAGGGGGGTGGTTTGGGTGGTAATGTTTTTACTATGTAAAGCACTTTGTGATGCACCTGCCTGCAGGAAAAGTACTCTATAAATAAAGTTTGATTGATTGATAATATAGGTTCCCCTAAATTTCTTTCCCAAAGTGCTCCAACTGTGTCTGTAGTATGTGAATTGACTGAAGTAATTTGGTTATATATGGCAGAGATGGCTCCTTTCAAAATTGGAACAGGCCGCAAAAATATATCAGACGGTGAATCACTTGGAGCATTAGGAAATGTTGGATACATACGTTGAACGAAGCTACGAACCTGCAAATACCTGAAGAAATGATTACGAGGAAAATCAAATTTATCAACCAATTGTTGAAAAGAAGCAAATGTGTCCTCAGTGAACAAATCTTTAAATATTTTGAGGCCCAATCTTGACCATACACCAAATACTGTATCTAATAAAGAGGGTTGAAAAATATAGTTAGATGCAACTGGGGCATTTAAAGAAAAGGATTGCAAGCCCAGGTACCACCTCAACTGAGACCATATCTTTAATGACAATTTTACAATCTTGTTGCCTGTATACGGCGTATTTGGAGACTGGATAGGAGAGTGAAGCAGGGCTAGTAATGAGTAGCTTTAACCAACAGGGCCCCCATCACAAGCCAGGGAGTGGCCTTTGAAAGATCAAATTGAGTCCAATATCTAAAAATTATAATGTTACAGGCCCAATAATAGTATTTAAAGTTTGGTAAGGCCATGCCTTCAAGTTTTTTTGACTTCTGCAAGCACTGAAAACGCATGCACGGAACCTTTTTATCCCAAAGGAATTCACAAATAATAGCATCAACTTTCTGAAAAAATATTGTGTAAGAAAAGTTGGAATACATTGAAACAAGTACAAAAAACATGGAAGGATATTCATTTTAACGCAGTTGATCCGAGCGACTAAAGAAAGGCTTAATAATGACCAGCGATCTATGTCCTCTTTAACACAAAGTACTAAAGGGGTAAAATTTGCAGCAAAAAGATCCTCAAATTTTGAAGTGATTTGAATTCCTAAATAAGTAAAACCACTTTGAACTATTTTAAATGGCAAAGTATGTAAGGGAAAGGATTTTTTGCATGAGAGTTAACAGGAAATACTTCACTCTTAAGATAAAATTTTTAACCGGACAATTTTCCAAATTCTTGTAGAATCTTAAGAACTGCCGGAATAGACGAGTTCAAATTAGAAACATACTAAAGTAAATCATCAGCATATAGTGAGAGTTTTGTTTCCATTCCATACCTAAGTATTCCAGTTATATCAGGATTGTATCTTAATGCGACTGCAAGTGGTCCTATTGCCAGCGAATAACAATGGGACAGGCCTTGGAGAGTAGAACAATTGACACAAAAGTAGGTAGATTGCATGTTATTAGTTGTAATTGAAGATTGTGGGTCCGAATAGAGAAACTGAATCCTTGAGAGGAAATTACTACCAAAACCAAATCTTCTGATTACATAAAATAAATACGGCCACTCCACCCGATCAAATGCCTTCTTGGCATCTAAGGAAATGAGAACTTCTGGAGTGTATATCTGTGAGGGGTTATACACAGTGGCGGGCTGTGAATTTCAGACCTGGGGCAGCAGTGATTTCCTACCCGACTTAATCCACCTCTTAAAACCATCATTCTGATCCATGGATCTACACATGATGCATTTAGAACAAAACACATACAACTGTATCACCTGAATAGAGTTATATTAGTCTACTGAGTACATTAATAACAGAGAAACAAAAGGAAATGACATCGATGAGACACAGCAACCGACCCAGGTGTGCACGGTGCAACAGTCTGACCCAGTTCCAGCCGGCATCAGGGTCTGCACAGTCAATGCACCGGTCACGTGCGTGTACTGATCGTGGTGCACCAATCAGTGCACGTGATCGGTGCACAGATTGCGCCAGCGCACTGATCACAGACCCAGGCATGGGCAGACACAGACCCATGGGTCCGTGTGTAGCGAGGCACAGACCCAGGTCCGACCGTCGTTGACGCGATCTACCATGCTAGGTGTGACCGAACGTCTGGGATCTGTGCTTGTCGGATATATTTCATTAATATATTTTTAACAGTAATATTAACTTACTTTTCAGAGCCTGCGAGCCAGGTGTACATTCATAGTTATCAGCTATGTCGCCAGTCTCTCTTTACAGTGTCTTTTCTTGAAAAGTTTTTCTTGAGAATGGCGTAATTAAATCCATGACCAAGTCGATATCTTCGCCTCCTTCAACCACTGTGGGATGAAAAAAATAGAACTTTTTCTTTAAAAACTAAAAAAATTTGTAAAATTTCCTCATTTCCTGCTTATCAAATTGACGTGTCTGCTGGCTTTACATAGCTCTGCCTCTCTCTATCGCGTATGCAATCAAAAGACGTGCGTGCACTGACGCTATAATAGGCCCGCTAGATGGTGCCAGTGAGACTAACCTTGACGCTGCCGAGTAACAGCATAAGACCGCCACAAGGTTCCATTCATTTTAAAGCAACCGTGCGCCAGCACAGTTGCTTCTGAAGCCGGGGAGGCAGATTGTCGACCCTGGCAACACATCATAATGAATAATGACAGGATAAGAACTCTGACATAAATTCCGCCCTCCAAATCTCCACCTGGGGTTAGAAGCTGAGTAACCATTTCCTGAGTAACTTAGGAAATCTATGAAATGAAGAGTATAGACCATGGAGAATAATTTATTACATATTTGTGGAAAAAGAATATATTCCTGATTATGTTTAGGCTAGCAGACCACTGGTTATACATAACATTGAACAGTCATCTTATGTTAGAGAAAGAGTGTCTATTTTGAATAAAGCCAGTCTGGTCAACATTTACAACAGAAGGTATAACAGATTCTTAGCGTAAAGCTATCGTTTTAGAAAGCAGTTTAAAGTCAAGGTTCAATAGACTTATGGGACGATAAGAAAACAGAGTAGTGGGTCCTTGCGTTTCTTAATTAAGAGAGTAATCATAGCTTGGTTAAGTGTCTGAGGCAAGTGGCCACGTTCTAAAGATTAATTATAAGCCTCCAGCAGTAGAGGGGAGAGCTTTTCCCAAAACTTCTTATAAAACTCACTAGGGTAGCCGTCAGGACCTGGACATTTACCCCCCTGAAGAGATTTAACAGATTCAGTGAGTTCAGCTATTGTATGAGACCTTTTTTTAGACACTACTGGATCAACAGAGGGAGTATCCAATCGCAAAAAGAACTGATCAAAATCAGATATTGGTGGACAACATTCTGAAGAATATAAGGACATATAAAAGTTTTTGAAAACCTGGCTGGATTAGAAGTGACTCTGTCACGGTTGGGGAAAGGGAGAAGCTCAAATACATGAGGTTGGAGGGAAACATAGAACATTTATTAACAGAACCCACTGACACGCACACAACTTATCCACAACCAATAACATACATTAATCACACCACTTAACACAGACTAGGAACCAAACTCACTACACATGAAACACCAACACTACACATGAAATACCAAA
>JAPTHA010000009.1:182482-196940 GCA_029814585.1 Gymnapogon annona
AGCTGCTAACCGCTATCCATTAGCCTAGCTGCCACAGATAGCAACAGCTCACTCACACGCACCTCCAGTCCTCCCCCTTCTCCTCCTCCAACTGCTGACATCAACTTTCTCTGGGAGAATAAAGGCAACAAATGACTCTTGCGTCCTGACAGAGTTTTTCCTGAACACTGGCCGTCAAAGCGACTTGCAAGAACATACGAAAACTACACACAATTACAGATATGCAACACCTCCCATGCCTCCTGATTTTAATCTCCCCACCCCCATTGAGGAAGGCAGATGGCACACAGATTATGAATGTTGGTCTGTGCTGGCTGCTCCTTGATGGGCAGCTTCCACTTTCCCTTACCCCCGTCAACCCCCCTCCCCCGTTGCAATTTCTGTGCGTTTATATTGTAATGTCTATATTATATTCTATATTTTTAAGTCTCCCCAGTTCATGTTCCCTCAACCACACTCAAGGGAGAAATATTTTCCTAATGTAATATTGTATTTGTTTTTCACTACCCTTGTTGTCCAGTCTCAAGTCTCTTCTTCGATATATATATATATATATAATATTACATTATCACATCAAGTCTCTTCTTCTCACATCCTGAGTCCTGGCTCCCCTGTTCCCCGGTCCGTCCGAAGTGTTCCCCATAGTTCCTGTTCACCTCCTGATGGGATTCCGGCCTCCTATGGGGGGGTTCCCACCTCATAGTCCGAGTCCTGGCTCCGCTGTCCCCCGTCCCAGCTTTTTGTTTCCAAGACCTTTCCAGTGTGTTGCCTAATCCACAATCCAATCCCTGTGTCCCAGTCCCATTCAAATTTTGGTATGTTGAGAGTCGTCCCTTGAGGGGGGATGTGTCACAGTCTGCCCATGATGTGGCTTAGACTGTTCCCTCTCCCTCAAGGGATGACCTGATCCCTGTCACCTCTCCGATGCTGCTTGGCTGATCTATGGCTACATTCATACAGCATAAAAAATCCGATTTTTTGGTCACAAGTGACACATATCTGCTTTTTTTATGACAATGTGAACAGCACAGACCCGATTATTTCACACCAGACCCAGGCCGTTTTCATATGTGGTCCTAAATCGGATACGTATCTGATGTTTTTCAAAGTCTGTAGGGTCATGTCGCATTTCATCCGACTTTCACATCATTGAAGTGAGACAGGCATCACAATTCTGCGCCAGAGGAGGCGTGACGCGGCAAGATCTTTTTATTCTCAGTCTTCTTCTTCTTCTCTTTATCATTTGCTCGTAATTTTGTCGGCTCCGATTGCACATCAACTTAAAAATTGATACGTACACACTGACTTGTGTTGCACCCATATTTACTTCTGTAAACACAGCATGCTGCCTGTGGCGTCACGTCTTCTTCTGCGCATACGGGTCACTTTAGAGCCGCAGACCATTCACACTGGAGTCTGATGGCGGTCGCATTTAAATTGTAATGTGAACGACCATGAAAAAAAATCGGATCTCAGCAAAAAATCGGAATTGAGCATCAAGACCTGCAGTGTGAACGCAGCCTAAGTTGGCAATCAAGTCCTCTATATGAGTCTGGCGTTTTTCCCATGGCATCGTATGGACTCTTCTCTGAACTGTGGTTCCCTGTCAGTAGACTCTATATCTGGACTCTGGCTTGTCACATATTCTGGTTTTGTGTTTTCATGTTCTCTTTGTGTCGTGTTTCCTGTGATTTTGTTTAATGAATGTTCTGTGTACCCCTTCAACACCATGCGCTGGAGACTTGTTACTCTCTATTCATGACACATATTGTAAGAAAATCATCTGGTCATTTTTGACCAAGTCATGTCTCGAAGGGTTAACCAGACAGTGTTAGTTTTCTGTAGCTTAGCAAGCTTCAATGCCCGTTCTCTTCCACCCTGCACCCAAAAAAAACATGATTATGCAAGCCAAAATTGAGGTTTCAAATCCTCAGTCCACCTACCAGTGGCTGATTTCTAACAGGCTTTGTCTGCTATTTCTACAAAAGAAATGAAAATTACTAATTACTAAAAGACTTACATCATTCTACTAAACATACTAATATTACCATGTCATTGGGTTCTAAAGTATTAAAACATGGCCTTAGCCCCAAACAGTAAAAGTTCGCCCCTCTACTTTACTGTTTTTTCACTTCTGAACATTTATCAAGTGTTCAGAAGTGAAAGGCATTGTTTCCTTTCAACTAGCTGTTTCTATAAGGCTCCCACAGCCCCTCAAAGTGTGAATAATATTCAGTAACGGGTAATGCTTAAGTGGGAAAGCTTTTAGCACATTATCCACTGGCAATTGCAAGGTAATCTAATTTGTCAATGCAGGTCTCTTATTAAATATCTGCTGCAGCGGCTTTGCATTCAGGAGCCTCCTAATAGGTTTAGCAGCTCAGCTGATCTCGGGCTCTATTTTTCTCTGTGAGTGAGAGAGTGACATTGAGGACGAGTGCAGGCCCTCCTTTGTCCAACACACAAGATCTCCGAAGGTAGCACTTTATAAACATGGCGCATCAGGTACTTCTTATAAAAGTTGATTTGAAGTTCAAACTGTGAAAGCTGCTGTCAGGACACAGCATTCAGTTGTCAAGGTGGTTCACTTCCACTGGTTGTTATCAATCAATTTGTGTATGTCTGTCATATCGCTGAGTGAGGAAGGAAAACCAGTTTGTCTTGATAAAGACTCTGCCTTAGGTGACGTTCAGACCAGATTTCGGTCCCTATCAACTTAAAAGCAGAGGAAATAAAAAAGACATTTCTATAATCAGTCTTGAAAGCTTTTCTCTTTGATATCAAAATGAATGACTGACCCAGGATCATAATGAGATGAAAAAACAGAAGCCCTCCACCTGGAAACACTGCAACAGACAGCAGCCTGTTCTGCTGTCACCACTTCCACCGGCAACAACTAACACAGCTGTGCTTATTCTTTTTTAAAAAAGAAAACTTAATGTATTTTTTCTCTGGTCAGTGAGCACGTTTTCTGCTAATATATCATAAATGTAGACCTTTTAAACTAAATATTAAAGTCAAGAGTTTCTCAAAGTTAAAGACAGGAAAGATGTAAATTAAAGTTGTAAATTAAAGATGTAAATTAAAGCCTTCCACAAATGAAGAGCACTATCCCCTAAACCCATGGAAACACAACATGTGTGTGAGAGGGAAAGATTAGGGACTCACTGGTGTGTGTCAGAGAACGGATTAACCCAAGACTGCTGCCCCTGTACTCAATAAGGCCAGTGTGTGTTGAGGGTAGGTATGCGTGTGTGTGTGCGTGTGTGTGTGTGAGTGTGTCTGTGTGTGTGCACGTACATGCATATGAGCATGTGTGTATGTGTTGCAATGGCATTTCTCAGTCTGTGAGGGTCTAGCAGTTTTCACATCAAATGATGACGAAAAAATATGTTTTGCATGTTCTGTCCCTTGTATTTCTATCATGTTCCCATGTTTTTCTTTCTGTTTGAACTGAAGGCAGTTTAGCTGAGAATATAAATTTGGAATGTTACTTTTTTATTATATGTTTTAACTTTCAATGTTTTTGGTACAATTTATCATGTTTTACGTCTTGATTGATACATTTATCAATGGTCACTGTGCCTTTAATATCAAATAGATCCATTCAGATTGCCTTTTACAGTATGTTTGTTCACTTAATTTTTCTTAAAGCTTTCTCCATAGCCGTCCTCATATCCAGTGGAATGTTGTCTTTTATTTCTATCCTACATATTTTATGTATAAAATACTTCCCCTTGTGGGAAAAAAATATGACCATCATGTAGAATTTGACAGAGTTGCAAATCATCAATCATCATAAGTCTGAGGATGAAAAATATGTGGGTAGTGGATCCTTTCTCTACGGAAACCTTTGGGCTAATTGTGGCATTTAAGCCATTCACTTTGAAATTAATACAGACATTAGTATAATATGAGGGAATATTAGATGATTTCACAATGATTTTAAAATTTTCTGAATTATTATATGCTAGACCAGACAAAAATAATAGACATGTCTTAAAAAGCTGTCAAACATCATTATTCAATGAATAAACTGCATTTTAAATATGACTTTTAGTCAAGTCATAAAATACATTATGTTCATGGAGCCACTCATTCTGTTAAAATGCAAATATTTAAAACATGTTCAGTGGTCTGCTTTAAAATAAAGATATAACAGGCACAGTAATTCCTGTTGATTTGCAATATATGGAAATTATATATTCTGAATTTTAGAAATGTTAATACAATTCTCTAACTGTCAAAATTCTAAAATACTTCATGTATGAGGCCTCCTACACAAAGACAGGGAAACCAGATTCCTGCTGTTAACATTGACATGTGTGGTTTGGGGCCCTAAGGAATCCTTTTCTTAAAAATAAATAAATCCTAGTAATACAGTTGTATCTCCATCACACTACAGACTTGATAATATTCTTTGGAACTAAAACACACACAAAAAAAATTGTTTGCCCCAATGTGAGATCTACCGTTTTTCTTGCGGGACGGGGTGCGTGACGTGGAAACTGAGGCAGTGATTGGAGGGCACAGTGAAATAATGTAAGGGGAGGGTGAGCAGGACTGAAGCTTCCCAAACAGCAGCCTGTCGGCCTCGGATATCGGGCATTACTTCTCAGCTGGACTTGAACGATGAATCCAACAAGTCCTACAATACACTGTTAGAAACAAGTGCACGCTCCAAAACAACCACTTTTTGTGCGTAAAGAGCGACAACTTTCGCTGTTTTCTGTCTTGTCTTCATTTGTTCCTCCGGTGGGAGCCAGCAGGCGAAGCAGCAGAAGAAATTCATTTTATGTGAGAGGGAATATTTTGGTCAGAGGGGTTTGTTTTCTTCTTTAAAGTGTTCTTGCCGACATGGAGTACACTTCTTCCCCGAAACCGCAGCTGTCATCCCGGGCCAACGCTTTCTCCATAGCCGCCCTCATGTCCAGCGGAAAATCCAAGGACAAAGAGTCAGAGGAGAGCACCATCAAACCTCTCGGTGAGTCCCAAAACTGACGCAATATGGGGGAAAATTTGACGTGCTGGTGTGTAAATATATCAATATAATAGTGGAAGTTCTACGCGGCGCGCAGTTGAGTTAAGGGAAAACTATGGCCGGAAGCAGCGGGTTGGAGCAAAAAGAGATGAAAAATAGAGCAAAGTGCATGCTGTGCTTTATCAACATAACCTGTGAATAGTAAGTACCTTACTATTCAGGAATAGGAATTACTGAAAAAAGCTGAACATACATGCAACTCTCGGTCGTTTCAGCCCGTCATTTTATATTTTTTAAGGCAAGTTTGGTTGAACATTAAAATAAATATTAACGCTTTTAGTGGGGAGGTGCCTTTCTAGAGTGATTTCTATTTTAACACAATTTCCATTTAAAATATTTTTTTTAATCCTCAAAACGACAAAAGTCTGTCCTTTACATATATAGAAATATGTAAAGTTGGTTTCTTTGCTTTAACTGAGATTTTATGAATTAATACAGTCTGTATATATTTGAGACGATATCTTTAAAATTTCAATTCATGTAAATAAATTGGTGAATTCCTAATTAAAAATCACCATGAATTAAAACATCACATTTTAATAATGGTAATATTTCCTTTTCTTTCTAATATGACACTAAGCAGAACTGGTGTCCTTTGAACAATGTAGACAAACATTATTAAAATGTCACATAAATGTATGACTATCAATACTAATTTATTCCTGTCTGAATAATCAAAATAATTAAAAACGAAGTTATACATTTGAAATGTATAACTCTAAGTACACACCGGCCGTGTGTACTTAGACTTGCATGGCTTAATCTTAGAGACAAGCATATGCTACTGGCAGGCACAACCAGGTAGCCCCTCTCTCTGTGCCCTTACCTGCGTTGATGGTTACATTGTTCTCTTCTATGACTTAATAGCATTTATTGTCTAAAGGTAATTCAAAATAAATCCTACTTACATATTCTCGTGCATTTCATCCATTAAAAACAAAACAGAGCAGTTCGTGGAGAAGTCGTCGTGTAACCAGCAGGCTCTAGCGGATCTGTCCACCCTGGATTCACACGGATCCGGGGACTGCGGCGGAGGGACCGCGCTCGCCGTGTGCACGGAACCTCTCATCCCCACAAACACCGGTATCCCCAGTGAGGAGATGGCCAAGATCTCTTGTAGCCTTGAGACCAAGGAGTTGTGGGATAAGTTCCACGAGTTGGGCACCGAGATGATCATCACCAAGTCTGGAAGGTCAACCCTCATGCCCGAATGTTGGAAATACCAGCTTTACCTATTGATGGCGTTGTAGACTATGTGTTGAAAATAACCACATAAAAATAATTTGGTTTAATTGTAATAATAATAATTATTTTTATTTGGATAACTATGGGGTAGGCAATTATACAGTTAAACAGACGCAATTATAACTGCGCAGTTATATGCCCAGTTATACAGATATGAAAAGCTCTGAGCAGCAAAAACACATTAAAAAACGAAAATCTTTTTTACTTGTACAGCATTTTAACGATAGTAGTATATGTTCAGTTAAAAATATCAAGCCATGCATTTCCTCTGACCAAGCGAATAGATTAATATCACAATTTTGTCCTCGATAATGGAAGCACGGCCTTTGGACAACATTCAGCTATTGCAATAATAATATTAATGTTACAAGGACGCTTGCGACGTAGTACGGTGTGCAGAAATTATTGCAAAATGAAATTGTCACACAAAAAAGCAGAAAATTAATTGAAAAAGTCAATATTTTTTTGTTACAATTGGTAACATTTACATTTAAATTAATTCTAATTTAAACATCCTGAGATATATGCCACCTTTATTCAGAGCCTATGTAATCTCAGCACAATAATTTCGATTTTTTTTCAAGCAGAATCAGAGATGTAGACGTCTTTATAGATTTTAATAAATCGATTCAGGGAAAAATTACAAAATTATTTTGTCGGTTAAGGAAAACAAAAATGGTTAATTTGGTATGATGTGCAAACATGGTATGATGGGTCGGTTTATAGCAACATTTTCTGCATCTTTTGGTAGTAACTGCATACATACGAATCTCAGGGCGCCGGGCCACATTTCTAACAGACAACTATTGATTGATTAGAAATATCAAAGTTACAATTATCAAAATAAATCAATACCTCTCATCGGAAAAGAATAGCCTGACAATATAGAATACAGAAAATATAGAAAAATGAAAAAAATAAAAATGACTAGACCTACTGCACAATTGTTTTTAATGTTTTAAAAGTGAAATAATAATAATATACTCACAGGAGAATGTTCCCAACCATCCGGGTGTCGTTCTCTGGTGTGGACCAGGAATCCAAGTACATCGTTCTCATGGACATCGTTCCGGTAGACAACAAACGGTACCGGTACGCGTACCACCGTTCCTCCTGGCTGGTGGCCGGCAAAGCAGACCCTCTACTGCCTGCCAGGTATGACTAACGGGGGTGTTGGTACTGCGTGCGTCTTTGACAATATTGCAATGACAATAAAGTATATGCTATTATTCTATTATTATCTGGCATAGAAGATAGGTAGATTATAACTTTCCTTGTGTTTTTTTTTACCCGTCGGCCGACTTCGGGCAGAAGGGGCATTGTAATGGTTTTGTTGTCTATTCTGGTGGCAATACAATTAAAAGAAGGAAAAACTCTTTTTGGTTAGATTTTTTTAAAGGATGGCAGTATAACTGCGGCCTGAGATTGTATGAGCCCGCAGTAGATTTAAACCACGGTCAGCTTGACTAAATAATTTTTTCCTAGCAATTTAGCCACCTTTAAAAAACAACTTTGATAATTGCCATCATTATCATCCAGAGAATTTTCACCAGTAGTATGCTCTAACGGTAATGATAAAGGAATGTATGATTATGTAAAATGCCTGTTTTTATATTTTTCTATCGGAGAAACAAGCTAGCTCATTAACATGGTCTTAGCGTTACCTGACCAGCATCTTTCAATAAATACTAATATTGTTTAAACTCATTCTAGTTCAGGTGCGGCCAGGACAGTAAAAACTATTTTAAACAAAAACAACATATTTGGCTCATAATTTATGGGTAATTTGGATAATATTTTAGTGGACTTTACTTTACTTTAGATTTAATTGAACTGAATGTGGTCCCTGAAATAAAATGATCAATCTAAATGTTGAAGATCACAAATTCATTCCATGTGTCTGATTGGATCCTTTTGCAGGCCCGTTTCATGGGCTGTGTGTTTCACACCCCTGGTCTAGGCTTTGGATCCAAAATTTGTTCTGCTTTACTGAACCAAATGTAAATCCATGCAAGTTGTAGGCTACCTATATATATTTTTATTTCCTAATTTTAATCAGAGGGTCAGTGCCAATGTAGTGCATGTTTTGTTCACTACTGTTTAATGGAGCCTCTGATCCCTGTCCCTCCTCCTTTTCCACATCTTCCTCTCTGGCAGGTTGTATGTCCACCCAGACTCCCCTTTCACCGGGGAGCAACTCATGAAGCAAATGGTTTCCTTCGAGAAAGTTAAGCTGACAAACAATGAACTGGACCAACATGGACATGTGAGCCTTCTGTGTTTGTTTACCCTACCATGTTTGTTTGTTTATTTTTTATTATTAAAGCATTCTGCTATTAAGTTTAGCTTCATCTATTAACACAGGGAATTTTGGGAGGCATTATAAATTTGTTCTTAAAAATGCTTTGTCTCTCAATCATTCATCTTCGTATAGCCTAAATATTTCATTCTTAAGCACAGAGTTAACCACTAAAGACCTATATTTTTGTCACATCTTTGAAAAAAAATTGTCTCAACAAATTGATTATGTCATTAGAAACCTTAAATAAAAGTAGCATGTTGATTAGTGTAAGAAAACATTCCTTCACCTGGTAACGCATACGTTCATGTGAAAAATACAGTGGCTGAAAAGGAAACATCTCACATTTTATGTGACTGCACATGGGTACATACATGTTGTGTTTTGAAACACTTAATTTCAGAGGTAAAACACACAGTGTTACATATAATACATATAATAATATATACATATATATAGTATATTATTCCATTACGTCAGCAAATTTCACATTATGCACAACAAACTTTCAGAAGTACACGGTCAGCACATTTGTATACTGGATAATTGTGCTCCCATGTCTCGTTAGCCATGCTCATCCCTCTTTTTGAATGCTTTTGGCGGTCTGTCACTTTATTTATTCCCGGTTTTGTGTCACTTATTTTTCTGTTGTCATTGGCAATTTCTTCATCCATCCCTCTTCTCAACTACTTTGTCCTCAGGAGAGTCGCAGGGGTGCAACCTATGGGTGTGTCACCCTGGACATGTCACCAGTTGTAGGGTTGACATATAGAGATTAATTTTGCTTGACCAATTAATCGATTAGTCTTTGGGGGTATCCGGAAAGAACCCCCGCAAACACAAGGAGAAAATGTAAAACACAGCAATGTCCCAGCACGGGCAATTCAAACCCTGGACCTTTTTAGCATTAGCCCATGTTGCCTTGCAGTTTCTACATTGAGATGCATGATATTTTGGGTTCTTAAAGAGAAGCTGTGTGTTGTGTGCTTTTCCATAAGATGTGTTGTGTCTCTCTATGTTTCACTTTGATATGATTCTGCTTGCCCACTGCAGATCATTCTTAACTCCATGCACAAGTACCAGCCAAGGGTCCACATTATCAAGAAAAAGGAGCACACCGCCTCACTGCTAAACCTGAAATCTGAAGAGTTTCGCACTTTTGTGTTCATGGAAACAGTTTTCACAGCAGTCACTGCTTATCAGAACCAGCTGGTGAGTAAATTGCACCCATTTTTAACCCTTTCAGTTTCACAACTTTTTTATCTTCCCCAAGTGATTTATTATCATTTATCATAATATTATCCTCATTGTTTTGCAATTTTTATTGAAAATCAGGTATTTTCTTATATTTTATTTTCTGATCATGTAGATATTCATAAAAGCTCTAAGTGACTTCAAAGGCGGTATTCGATCAAATTGAAAAATCGAAGAAAAAATTACTTTTTCAACAAAATATGTGACGAATTAAACATAAAAATGAGCGCCTCCGATCACTGTTATTTGTCAAACTATATGGGATTCACTGGTTTTTGCAGAAAGATTAAGTGATATGATTTTAAAATGTTATAAACATTTTTTTTAGTTCATGACAAATATATTTTTGTTTTATTTTGGATTGAGGATTTTATTAATCACTGAAATTGTGACCATCAGGATATTTTATAGAGAAGAAAGAACACACCGCATTTGTCTCTCTTTTCCTTCTTTGTGCTTCTTAGATCACAAAACTAAAGATTGACAGCAACCCATTTGCTAAAGGCTTCAGGGACTCCTCTCGGCTGACAGACATGGAGAGGTACAGGGACTTCTGGGTTCTGCACTGTTTGTTTACCTCAGTTCCCTCTGACACTGCTATATCACTATGAATATCCACATCCACATACAGGGCCTCCCCTGTATGTGGATGTGCATGTATTGTGTGCACCTGTGTGTGTCTGTAAATATAGAGGCTGCAATGTTTGTTTCTTTCAGCAGGAAGAAACAGACTTCTTTACTCTGCTCCCATTCATATCCTTATTTCTTTTTCATATCATCACCCTCTGTTCTTTTCACTCTTCTGTACATATTACTTTTTTGTTCTTTATTTTCCTTGATTTTGCTTTCTTTTTCTGTATTGTCTGTCCCTGCATCTGTTGCATCCATTCTTTTCTGTGTTGACAAGTTTTGGTTTGGATTTATATATTTTTGGGCAATCCTGCTTCATTCTTTCATGTTTTCTGCTTTTTGTCTTTTCATGTCTTCATGTTTCTCTTTAACTTTTCAAAATTTGACATCTTTTTCTTGACTTCAACTATTTGTATTTTTCTTGTCTCATTAGGTTTCCTGCACCTCCCTTTGTGCTTTTTTCTTTATCTTTTGATATAAGAATAGAATAGAATATTATTAATTAACCTTTATTTCATCCTTCCTTTGATCTTTCAGTTCCATATTCTGTTGTACTGTATCTGTGCATTATTTAGGGATTTTTTTCTTTCTTCAGACTTTGTTTTTATGGCTTTTAGAAAAAATCTAAGATCTTTCATTTTTTTTGTTTGTCATTTCTGTACCCTTTTTCAAACATATTTTCCTTCCTGGTCTTTCTTATCTCCTTTCATTCAGATCTGTTTCATGTTTAGTTTATCCTCTCTTTGCCCAAACATTATTTGAAAACTATTATTTTATTTTCACCCTTTATTATATAGTTTCATTAATTTATGTCCATAACCCCATTTTTTAATATTTTTTTGCTCTCCATATTCTTTGTTATTTTTTTGTGATGGACATGATTATTTGTTTCTTAATGCTTAAAAAACAAATACCTTTTTGCCTTTTTTCATTATTGAAAAAAGGCAAATGTCTGCCTTTTTTCAACATGCAGACATTATTGCCATTTTTGCATTTTCTTGAATGCACACCGACTAAATCCACCATGTTATCCAAAGGATTTTTATGCATGGTGCTAAAACCCACATTTCTCCTAATTCCTGATTCCGGCACTACTGCTGACAAAATCAGCTTTGTGTCTATTTCCTTCAATCAAACCAAAGATGTCCCAAACCCAGCCAGACACTCACACACACTCCTTCTCCTCCTCGTTCTCCTCTGTCTTTTTCTTTTTGAGGGCTGTGAATTAGACCTGATCAATTGATCTTCAGGGAAATTCAAAAATCACATTAGTCTGGAGTCGGTCACTGCACTAAAACAACCCCTAATTCAATTGGCCATAGTGACTGATTGAAACCAGCCTGCTCCCCCACCTTCTTTTCTCCTCCTCTGTTCTGTTGTGCATTGTGGGAGTCCGCAATGGCCTCAGTGCCAGAGGGGCCCGTTGCTGATAAAAACACACACATTTGTACTGCTCCGCTGACAGATATTGCACTTTCCTAACCTAATTGGAGGGAGGGGGCTGTGCTGAGAGGGAGCGGGAGGGCTACTAATGTGGATGCATGGCTCACATGATGTAGACCACTTGCTTTTGGACATACACACACACTTAGAAGCTGACTAACAATTTGTGTCAGTGTGTTTAAGAAGACCTGTCTGACAAGACTCAAATGAGCTAATGCACTTTGTGGGAAAACACACATGCGCACAAACAGATTTTTAAAATGTGCAGAAACACAAACATCACAACAGAGTGGACACGCATACTGTATTTACATAGGAAATGAGTAACTGAAAAAGTATCTGCTGCAGGTTTCAACAGGGATTAAAATATATATATATGTATATATATATATTTCCCAAAAAATATTTCCCAAATATTTCCCATACAGGACTGTTACTACACATATTTGTTATTTTTTTGCATCTATTTTTTAATATCATAAGTAAACAAAACATATGAGGATATATGAATACAGAACATGACTTTGTAAGACAAAATAAAATTCGATCTTATAAATATAATTACCTTAACAGCATCATTGTCTTATGACATAAGACAACGATGCTGTCTTATGTCAAAAGTCCAGACATTTTGACATAAGATGATCAATAGAAGTATTGAACATCTAAAAACTTTTTTAATGTGAATGAAAAAAGTGAACTGGCAGATATTTATTGTGAAAAATTCATGCAATTTTAACAACATTCTGGCTCAGGTTATCATTTACATACAGTAAGTGCATATATTACAAGATCACAGTGGATCAACAAAGGCACAAAACATTAGGAAGAATTGCACTTATTTCTCTTAAGACTCTTAAATTGTTTATATTTGTACAGGTTATTTACATTTTTTAAGGATAGTTCGTTAATTTGATTTTTCATGAAATGTTACTTTTTTACGCTAAAAACAAGGACAAAAAAAATCAGGGTTATTAGGTTATTTTTCATGATTTTGAGTGACTGGTCTCACCCACTTGACATCAAATTGTTCTGTATGTAGTTCCTTAACTAAAAAGACTTTGACTCCCTGTTAATATGTTCAGTGTAATGTTTTACTTCATTCGTTGTTCAGGCCAGGCTGGAACCTTTAGCGGGCCTGTTTTGTCCTGTGGGCCTTGTGTGTGTGGGCCATCTATTCTCTACAGTGACACTTTTGTCAAATACAATATTAATCTAGAACTTGCTGATATTTGCTCATTTTTATATTACTGTGAAACTTGTCAAAGAGAAAGTGTTAAATGAAAATTAAGATTTATGTCGAGGATGTCTCTTCGGCTTCTACTGTAGGGAAAGTGTTGAGAATCTAATCCACAAGCACTCGTATGCCCGGTCGCCCATACGGACCTACAATGGAGATGAGGAGAACCTGACTGAAGACGGACACTCCACACATCGAGGTGAGCACCAAATACATACATACAAAAACAGCATTATAATGTGTCCTGTCTTGTATACCACAAATCTGACTGAATACAAATTTACAATGTGTTTTTATTCAAATTATAGATAAATAAGTTTTTTTAAATACAAAAAACAAGTGTAGTTGCAGGTAGCATGGAAAATGACTCCTTTTCTCCAATCTACACATCTTCTTTTTACTTTACACATTGATGAATAATCTTAATTGAATTATTATGATTTTTTAAACTTTTTTTCACATTTTCTGTTGTCCTAAAACTAATGGAATAAAAAGTTATTTTACATTGAAAAGCAGAGATTTTTTTCAAAAGCCATTTTCAAAGTCAAGATTAAAAAAAAAACCCTGAACAGGATAAACAAAGCAAAAACTGATGACATTTCCACTGAAGTCTGTCTACTAGGGGCTGTGGCTCAGTTGGTAGAGCGGGTCGGCCGATGGGTTGGCGGTTTGAATCCTGGCTCCAACTGTCCACATGTTGAAGTGTCACCCACTGGTGTGTTAATGTGTGAATGGGTGAATGTGAGGCCGGTGTAAAGCAATTTGGGCCTTACATGTGTGGAAAAGCGCTATGTAAATGCAGTCCATTTACTAGCTACTAACTTTACTAACGGCACTCAAACTGTCAAAGTTTGAGAAACGGAGAAAAATTGTGTTGAAAATTGCTAAGAAATATATTGATATTGCTAGAAAATAGAAATTAGAAGAAATTAACAGTTTGTGTACACCTGGAAAAAATAACTTGCACAATGCAAAAAAGAAGTAGGACATGGCACCCATTTTTACACAACATGGAGAATTTACCAGTGCACCACACATCTATATACCCGAGAGCAGGGCTTGTAGGATTTAGGTGGCACGAGGTCAAGTCATCCGTTTCATTGATTTATGTGTTTTTTCGTGTGGGTGTCTTTGTCATTGTACCTGTTGTTTTGCGTGCTCTTTGTGTGCGTGTTTTTTTTTTTGTCTGCTGTCTCTGACCCTGCCAATATGTGTCTTGTCACTATAAGACACACATTGTCACGGATGTGAACTGTAAGACGGTAGTCTTACAGTTCACATCCCTGACAATGTGTGTCAGGGTTTT
>JAPTHA010000009.1:197040-216285 GCA_029814585.1 Gymnapogon annona
TATATATCTGCAGATTTCATATCCACCTCAGCTTTTACCAAATAAATGTGTAATCTGACTGAAGGATCAATTCAAGGATAAAATTTGTTTATATTTGCAAACTCAAACTTTTTGATTGAAAATTGTATGGTAACCCTAAAAAAATCCTTTGTCCTTTCGACAGCTAAATAAATCATATCGTATTTTAGAAATTGTCCCAGACTAACTCATGTGGTGTGTTGTGACCGTCTCCTGCAGGCTCGGCATTCACAGCTTCAGATAACCTATCCCTGAGCTCCTGGGTCACCACCACCTCAGGGTTCTCGAGCTTTCAGCACCCACAGACGCTTTCAGCCATGGGCAGCAGTACAGCATCCCTGCACCACCCAATCCAGGGCTCGCTGCCCCCGTACAGCCGGCTAAGCATGCCTCTGACCCCTACTGCCTTGGCAGGGACCATGCAGGGCAGTGGACCCACCTTCCCCTCCTTCCACATGCCCCGCTACCATCATTACTTCCAACAGGGGCCCTATGCTGCCATCCAGGGACTCCGCCACTCCTCCACTGTCATGACTCCCTTTGTATGACTTGGTTCTGGAGAGGAGACAACCAAAAACCAGATCCTCACTCCCGGTTTTTCACGTCTCTGGCTCATCACCCCTTATCTTCCCTTCTGTCCTTTGTAAATAGCTTACATGCAGAGAGTGAGGAGGTGGCAACAAGGAAAAACCTGTTGAGAAAAAACACTAAACAGGTCCAGATACAAACTCCATAGTGACACTGTACAGACATTTTTGCCCTTAGTATGAGCACTGCATCCTAATGTAAGATGATAAAAGGAGCATGTTTAATCTGTGGTGTAGAAGACCATGACTTGGATCTTCAGTTTAAACTCATTTAAGTCTGAAGTTGAGTCTGGACGGCTACCTCTACAAGCTTAGTAGCTGCTGCAGGGTTCTCCACTGATGGGTAGATGAGTGTAATCCTGAATCCTTGGAATCCTTGGAGAGAGGACTTTAAACTGAATCTTGCGTGACTAAAGGCTCTGTGTGAGTCTATGGATGATTCACTGTCATATCAGAGAGGAGGACATGAGCTGTTCTCTGTTTTCTAGAAAGCCAGCCATATGTACAGTTCAAAATTCACCACTACTTCACAATGGGGTAAAGGATTCATAAATGGTTCTCATTTGTTTATTATTGATTTATAGATCATTAATAGCTGCAATTTTTCAGAGCAAAAAGTGAACTAAAGCTGCCAAATAGTGAGGCTCCTTTATGTTCACTGTATGTAAAGAATTCTCCAAATATGGTTAAAAATCTTCTCTTGTGTTCATCAATTAAATTCAATACAATTCAATAAAATCAGCAACATCTTATAAATCACGAGCACGTGTGAGCTCTTGTGGCATTCACAAGAATAGAATAATAAATAGAATACTAACTATTCTATTCTAATCAGTAACTACATCATACATTTAGCAAATTAACAACAATTATCATCAGATAATTGTTGACAAGAATTGACTCTTCAGACTAGTAATGCCAGGCATTTTGTAAAAATTGCAGAGATGGTCTCAGATCGTAATCCTCTGCACGTTTTGCTTTGTCCATAATTTGTATACTGTTCATTCTATGAGAAACTCCTTATTTAAACAGGTTATCTCTGGTTTAGAGTGGATGCATGCATTTATTGTACTCCTTTGGTGTATAAGAATTTTGGAGGCTATTCTGGCCATTATGAATAAATGTTTAGGGGACTCATACATCGCCACAGCATAAAGCACTCACACAGAGTGCCAACTTAAACCTTTCATATGAATGATGTGTGTGAAATAAGAAACTTTCAACAGATTCAATAGTTATTATGTGGTAGATTAGATCTAATGAGTACACAGCATTACTTAGACAGACGGCACCATCTTAATAACAGATAAACACACTAACACTGCGAGGTCATTCCTATTTGATGTCACTTTATTTATTTATTTTTTGTTTTCTTTTTAAACCTTTCTTTTCTTTACCAGAATTTGTCCAAAACTGAACAAAACATTAAACAGAATCTTAAACAAGCTTCACGGCTACTTCAGTATAGGATGACCGAATGTATGATATAACTTAACATGTCATGCCAACTTCACGCTTCTGACATAGCGCTAAGTCAAGCAACAATACAACTGCTCCTGTATCTTCAATATGAATCTTTACTAGACAATAAATATTTAAACCTAGACAAATTAAAAGTAAAGAATAACTAAATGTAAGACTAAACATTTAACATGACAATACAAAATACAAGTTGTCTAAATTGGAATGTTTGATTCCCAAATCACTCAAAAGTGTGTACTTCTAATTTTACAACAATTCAAAGAGTTTATAAAATGTATCAGTGCTGATTAATCATCCACTGATACATTTGCTGATTAATCATCCAAACCAATTCCTTGCTCTGTCAAGAAAGACAGGTGTAGGGAGAAATATGCCACTCCCTGGAGGTCCACAGATTACACAAATCTCAGGCATAAGTGGGATAAATAAATATTGGGATGATTAAAGGTAAACTGAGGTACTGCAGGTAAACTGCAGTAAAATGGAGAATACATCTATCCAACATGAAACATAGATATATGGGGAATCACCATGACGTGTTTTGCATTGGCATCCACTTTATGCTAGTATAGTTTATTAAAAGTCCAAAATCATATGATGATGGCTTGTTAGATTAATTGATTCATACGCCACAATACACCAAATTAATATCAATTATCAATATTATTTGGCCCCATTTACTAACAATCATTCAGTATTAACATGCAGACTGATAGAAGGAAACTAAGCACCTGAAGATCTGAGATTTAACCAAACACACAGATAATGTTCAAGTGAACCGAAATTTAGATTAGATTAGATTAGATTAGATACCTTTATTAGTCCCCTGTGGGGAAATTTCAGGTTACAGCAGCACATATAAGACAAGACACACACAGTGAGATACTGCACATATGATGAAAAATAAGAGTAAATCATAATAATAGAAATATATAAATAGAAATAAAGAAAGAAAAGAACAGATAGAGTGCAACAGTAAAGATCAATAAAGAGACAACGTCAGAAGTTTAAAATTATGTTACAATTGTTTAAAATTCTTAATAGCTTTGAACTGATTGGGTGTTTCAGGTCTCGCAACATCAGACACTCTCCCCCAGGTGACCCAGCTGGGGTTGATCACGCCCCGACTTGCGTTCAAGCAGCTACCCACGGATCTGCCCTTTTCAGCTATAGCCACCTCGTGGCTTTCTCTGTGGCTTCACTAGTGGCTTACAAAGTGTTTACAACCTAATCACCGAAACCCATTTATAGATCCAGTCTCATTGTGAAGTAGTTTAACCTCAATCCGTGGTTGATCAAAAGTAAATAAAAAATACAGTGTACAAAGATGAAAATACATTTACTCGTAGGAAATATCCTGCTTATAGATTAGAAGAATCATAGGACGCATGCCAATAGCAGTAGACAAAAGCACTGGGGTTCAACTTATATGGGACAAGTAAACTTTATCTACAACAAGGTTTACTGTTTTATTTGCAGAATGTAGAAAAAAATGTCATAACTGTCATATTCAAAAAATTCTCCTTATTCATGAGCCATTATGGTCTGATTCCTCAATGTGTTTTAATTTCTGGTGAGGGAAAAACATGAAGAAGTTTAATTAATCCATCATGCGATGTATTCTCTATCATATGTTCTCAAACATAGTGAACAGCATCAAGCGTGTTGACACAGTGTTCATGCCTGGAAATAATGGCGCTCCACCATCTCATATAAGTGAATCAGCTGAGACAAAGGTAGCTGCAAAAGTCATTACATTTGAATTGTATTGTATGTGTGTGTGATGGAGTGAGGAATTCCACAATTGAAACAACATTTTACATGGTAGTTATTTTGGATGAAGCAGGTACATAAAATGGAAGATTCCCGAGTTAGTAGTTAACGAGTTTATTTTGTTATTTTCAAGGTCTGTATTTTATTTTAGGTATATTTTTTGGGCTATTTATTAAGTCCCAACTGTCCCTAACTGTTATATAAAACAAAATCCAATGCAGTGGGACATTTACTTCTACAGTATTAACACACACACCTTCTTCAAACAGCAAGGATTTTACATTTTATTTTTTTAGGGAAAACTATGAAAATTGTACATATGTCAAAGAACAACAGAAGTTTATGGTTCTTTTCTCTTGGTGAGCTGAATTTGCTCAGTAGTATCACCTAAAATACTACAAAACAAGGTTTATTGATTTGACCAAAAGGCTTTTTGTTAGTACCAGACTAACAAAAAGCCTCTCACTCAGCAAGAAGTATGCAATTTTATTTTGAAAATGCCATTTGTTCAGTTTTTGCAATTTGTAGTTGCTGGACTTATGCCTCTTCATACACCTCTAATGACTTCTCATCAGTAGAGATTTGTCTATCTAAATTGTGGTTTTAATACAATGGTGTTATTATATTGTTATTTTGGTATTTTTATTGTGGAAGACACTAGCCCCTCCACACTTCAAGATGTCAAGCCGCTGCATTCAGTTTCATCTTGATATAGTGATATACCTTGTCTCGCAATGTTCCGGCCCACATTTTAAGTCAACGATGCTATTTTTGTCCTGTTTTGCCAGTTACGGATGGTGTTTTAAAATTAAATTATATAAGATGATTGGTTCTGTCCAGGCTTTTCCAGACCTGGTCAATCATAACTGCTTGCAGCTTTAATTCCTTCTGATTCCCATTACAAATAACTTGCCACTTCCTTTATTCTAGCTCAGCAATCCAATACTTTATTTTTTTAAATAATCACTGGGATATAGTTGCAAAACTGGTAAAATAGAGAAACTTATTGAAATAAGTGAAGGGGATGTATCAGAGATGTTTTTATAATCCTATGACTTGGTTTGGAGTAGAGTTCTTGCAGTAACAGTAAATCACTTAAAAACACCCTTTTGGGATTAATGGTATGTGGGGGGGAGTGGGCGTATGTTCACCAAATATTGACTAAAGGTGTTTTCTTTACTGCCGTGTTAAATTAACACAGTAACACACCAGTGAAGAAATCAAAGTACACACAAAAACCACAAATAAACATCCCAGTTTAACTTGTACCACATGTTAAACTCACTGAAAGTTGCCTGATTGACCCTGTTGCAGATCCTTAATTTAGATATCAAGAAAAGTTAAGGTAGCTTTACTAGTTTCGTTAGAAATCTGATCCTGGTCCTTTGCTGACCTACATGTTTTCTTTCAGGTTTTACAATTCATCCACACATTCATTTCCATCAGTGTAAATGTTCCACACTTTGTCTACACACATTCATGCACACTCCCAAGCTGCCACTCCATGTGGAATGTTTTTGTATGCTTGTACGTAAGTATAATCGGAATATGACACAGAACGAGATGGTATTTCATGATTTTTAAGTGCAATATATTTATTTTGCTTTCTGGAAATAATGTGTAATGTATTAAAATGCCACAATTAAAAATAATTATTATTTGCAAACCTTGAGAAATATATATCGCCACCCAACCCATTCTTTTCACTGACTTTTAGTATGTAAACCTACACAGATTGTCACAAACTGTCAAAAATAAAGGAAATCATGAACCTGTTCAAATCTAAAACTGACAAGTAGATAATCAGAAAAACAAGACTAATCAGAAAGTCTTGTTAATGTATTTCATTATCTCAACTTGGGAAGCGCCTGTCTGAACTAAAATTGTTTTACAACGTTAAAAAAAAATCTATATCCTATATTGCCATCTAGTGGTGAGTAACACGTTTTCGCAGGTTATATAATGCCTGGCTTTATACATTACAAAGCCAGATAAATTAGATGACACAAATGAATATAAATAAGAAGAATTCATCTACACATGTTGTTATAGGCTTTCAGTGCAGCGCATTTTCACACCATGAAAAATTGTTCATATAAAAGAAGTAATAAATATATGAACTGCATCACTACCATCTCCAGTTCTGCTCAAACTAGAATCCTTTATTTTGTATTGTGTCATTGAATGCACAATACAAAACCACCTTAAATGTCTCCCTTCATTTGGACTTTTTTGCAAAATGACCAGTTTTATATCCGGTGGTTCGAGACAGTAATCAAAACATTTAAGAGCTTTCTTTTCCAGTTCTGTTCTGCCATATGGAACACATACCTCTTGAGTGAACCCTGGGAGACACAAACCGAGAGTCATTAGCACCAGTAAATATTCAAGATTCCTTATTGAACATTATCAATAGTGAAATTACATTAGCATTTAACAACATATCTAAAAGAGAAAAAAAATGCAAAGTGTTAATTAATCAACATAGAAAAGGAGAAGTGACTGAAATGTAAACAGAATATTGCACAGCATATGTAGTATGATAATTATAGTAATAGCAGCAGACTTGGGTTTTATAAATAAACAGCAGTGTTTCAGTCTGCGTGTAAAAAGATCTGTCCATCCAACTCGAGGTTTGAGTTGACCAATGTGACTCCTATATACTTAAGTCCTATAGACTTCAAGAAATTCCTACTCTACTCCAACTTTCCCCCAGTGTCCAAACACACGCACCTTAACAAGTTAAATCTAAATCACCCAAGAGTGTGAGTGTGAATGGCTGTATATGTCAGTCCTGTGATAAACTGGTGACATGTCCACGGTAACGTATATCCCACCTTCACCTGGCTCTGGCAGCCTTGTGACCCTCTCAAGGACAAAGCAATACAGAATGAAACAATGAACACTGAATGCACTTTTCCCTGTCTTATGGCATTTTCCCAACGCGTACAACATAAAAGCATAAATTGCCTATGACTATTAAAAAGTGTGAAGGTGATGTAAAAAGATTCAGTATCCTTGTCAAAAAGACTCACTGAACAGGATCCAAACACGGACTTTGAAGCTTTAAATTAGACAGTATTAACTATATACTATATATACTATATATAATTTCATGCTTTGTCTGGAACAAACACAAAAAAATCCAATAAAAATTAGAAAGTGAGTAATCTAGGGAGTAAACTAATAGGTTTTTATTTGGAATAATGATTTAAATAATGAAATAACAATGTGAGCAGCTTCCAAAAAAAGGTCCCTTAGGTCCCTTAGGAACTAAAAGGCAGAGTATAAGAAATGTATAAGAAATTTTTAACTCTTTAAAATAAGCATTCCTCAAAAACAGACAGGAAGGGACTTGAATATTATACGAATGATGAACTCTTGCAATCTTAAGACATAAACACATCTGTTTGAATCTGTCTTGAAGTCGGATTCAAACATAATCAGATCTATGAGAATCTATTGGAGAAAAGGTTCACCACCTCATTAATTGAGTACTTCATGAAAACTGCTGGTCCATAAGCACCCTCTGTGAAACAAATGACAGTTTGTGGTGTTGCGACAGGTGATATTCATCAAGTCTATCACAAAGCCAATGCATAGTTATCTCTATTATTCTATTTTATATTATTTTTTAATTAAAACCAAAGTTCAAAATAAACTCACTAGACATCTGATTAATCTCCCTCATCACAGCTAAGAGACTGATTCACTCATAGGTTCACCTTGTTCTGATTTTTACTTCCTCCAGAGTCAGGTTTGATCTTTTTCTTGGCAGGTAAAGACCTAACATAAAGCTAAGCGAACCAAAGCTTAAAATAATTGGCTAATTATTTTAAGCTTCACTTCACTTCGTTTCATGTCCATTTTTAAACATCACTGAATTTTAAAACAGGAACTTTTGTTTTTAGTTTGTCTTTTATTTTTTTCTCTATGGTGCAGAAGATAGTTAAAACATTGAAGGAATCAGTGAATATGCCAGCGTGAAATAGCTGGGGTTTTAAGTCTAAATGTGATCTCTGATCCCACAGGCCCATCAAGAACCATCAGGATTACTGTTGGTAATCCAGTTAAAGACACACATACTGGTTCAGTCTTTACTGAGCCAAAAGAAAACCTTACATTAACTGTGTTCAGTCATTCTGGACTGAATTGGTTCCTAAGAAAGAAAGAAAAGAAGCCTAAATTCCTCAGGTGTTATGTGTCTTATTAACTGTAACCCTAGGACCATAAAAATATTTACATTTTCAAATGTGATGTATGTATATGAAGACTACCCTTGGCATATGTGAATGCATCCATGTAAACACATGCACCTGTCAATCACCAGCCCTATCTTCCTCCACTGCAGACAAACCAATGGGTCGATGGCTGGATGTTAGTCACCATTTCACCAGGAAGAGGGGTCCGACTTCTGTCCTGATAACAATCGCTTACATCCTTCGAGAATAAATAAATAAACAAATAAATAACATCCAGTGTGGCTGTAATTGAATTAAAGGGAGAGGGGAAGGGCAAGACAAGCCACTATGAGGTATGCCTTGGCAAATTGGAGCTAACAGTCAGGCCAGAGAGTCCATTTTAGGGCATCAGAGGCATAATTTACACAGTGAGGAGCATGAGCTGAATCTAATGTCATTTCCATCAATTTTGCATTTTGCCCTTTTTTTCCATTCCCCTGAGCTTTTAGGGGCAATTTGAATGGTCTGGTGGAGGACAGCCGGCAAGCATTATAGACAACATTTAGCACGGCAGCGGAGTGAGAGGTGCTTCTTTATGGTGTGGTGAGTCGCTGTTGTACAACACTGTGTTTGTGTGTCCATGGCTGTGTTCGTGTGTCCTGCAAATGGCTAACAATATGCTAATAGGCTAAAGGAACAGAATGGGCCCCAAAAAGCCATTTAATGGATGTTTTATCTGCAGGACAGGAGTCTCATCAGCTGCAATCTCTCTTGACAAGATGTGCCAAGTCAAATTAGCGATAAAAGTGCTTTTAACAAACAGACCACAGAAGTACTTCAGGACGGACAAAGGACAGGCACGCACAACATTTTGTGGTGAAATCCAAAACCTGCTGGCAAACAATGGGAAATCATTTTAGAGGAAATACCACCTTGAAAGCAAAGTTGCATGAGGACAAACAGATCTGACAGTGTTTCCTAACCAAACACATTATTTTACATGACCATAGAGGCCAGTACTAGGCAGATGCAAGCATATTTGGAAGAGAAAATGTATTCTGACAAAAAGTCAACTGAACTCAGTCCCGGAATCTGTGTTTATTTAAATGTCTGCTTGGAGAGTTTGTTTGTTTTTGTTTGTTTGTTTATTTTCCTATTCAACCCGTCTGTTGTAAATCCTACTGTGTTGTGCAATGGGGATTCAGTATATTAGGTTAGGTTCAGTATATCAATTTATTCACATGATGGATAAACAGATTAAGTGAACTTCATGACCTTCCATGACCTCACAGCGACTGTGAGTGACTGACACAAACCAATAGACACACGTCTCTTTCCACTCAACTCATCTCTAAGATCTCCGTTAAGGTCCGTTTGAAAAGAGAGAAGAGAAAGAAGGAATGAGACTGGAGTGTTTTGAGTTATATCTAAATTTTCATATATGACCAAATAAGAAAATATCTAAGGCCTATATACCACAACAGTTAGATTCTGAAGAAATGCACTGCATGTCTGTTAATATTAGCAGTGACAAAAACAGCATCAACTATAGTAAAATCTAATCTGCCCAGATAGCCTACCATGCACCCCCCCCACAACAAAATGCCACTTGATTTTTTTTAATCCTTGGGATGTCTTCAATGGGTTTTTGAGTGGTAACAGAAAAATAACTCATTCCCTCTATGGTTTTTCACCCCATTTTTGAAATGACCCCAAATTCGACACTTTTCCGCTGAGTTGCGAGTATGTACATTGTCATGGCTTTTTGGGTCATTTCCTTTTTGACTATCATAGATTGTGATACTTCATTGGAAAGCCTAGAATCTCTAGTTTTCAAATCTATTCTTGTTGTTATTGTACTGACATTACTAAATGAGAAATGGATTTTTTTGTGAAAGGGTTGCCACTCGTCTGTTCAGAAATCATGAATGGAAGTCAAAATACTCTACTGTCTACCCCTCATCCCCAAAATCAAAATGCCATTTGATTTAATTTTACCCTTAGGATGTCCCTAAAAGGGTCTTCAGCCATAACAGGAAAATAACTCATTCCCGGTGCAATTTATGGCATCATGTTTTCCTCACCTGAGTTTTCCAGTCAATTTTTACTTTTTACTTAAGGCTTGAGTCATTCATTTGTTGACAGTTATAGCATAAATATATATCATATGTTTATAACAGTCATTTTATATAGTTATTAAGATGTATTATTTGCTACGAATTTATTCAGCCATTTACGACAATGTGGGTATGCTCACAACATGATAGGTTCCTACAAATAACTGTCAAATGTTGCCTTACATTTTGTTAGACTCAAAAATATTTTCTTAATGACTCATTCTCTTTTGCATTGTCTTTGATTTGCTTCTCGTGTTTGCATTGACTTGCATCGTCATAATGATATTTGCATGCTTATATTGTTGTTGTTAATGTTCTTGGTTGGTTAAGAGTATTTAGCACGAGAGGAGGCAGCAGATTTTCGGTTTTCAGGCTAGGAGGTGACAAGTCCATGGAAGTCTGACAATGTTCGGTTGAGTTCACACTCTTTTACTACCACTATTGTAATTTTGGTTCAATTTTCATTTTCCTTTCCTTGTAATTTGCTTGTGAAGGCTCTCAGTCGTACAGGAAAAATACATCGTGGCAAGGGTTTCTTCTGTCGTCATCTGTACTTGTAGAAAAAGGTTGGACGTTTTGCTTCTATCGCAAAAGCTTCGTGAGCAGGAGGACACCTCTGAAGTCTTGGTGAAGACTTCTCGATGTGTTCTGAGCTAAGTTGCTGAGAGCACCCTATTTAAGGATGCTCTCAGCATCCTTAATTGGTCCTGCCCACCAATTAAGCACTACCCCTTACTAAGGTTTTAGAACTGGGAAAAGCCTACAAAGTATTAATCTTAGTCTTAGATCCTAATTTTAGTGATCCTAAGTTTCTCTAAGTCGTCTTCGTTATGGTCTGTTGTTTTCCTGAGGGAGGGGGTGTCTGTCTGGTATCGGTGTCATTGACCCTAAGTCTCTGTCTCATTGTGTCGGTGATGGCCTAGTTGGCCTGGGTCGATCACTTGGAGACCCGAACACGCACAGTATTATTCCTAGTCTTTGATCCTAAGGATCCTAGGATTTCCTTGTTTCCTTGTAATTGCTGTTCTGAAATTTTAATTTATAGTTCACTAGTTCAAAAGTTAAGGAAATACTAATAATGTCATTCACATTGCAGTAATACTGTAACAGTGTTCTTTCTGTATTGACAACATATGATTTCAGGTCCTGATCATTGCTGATAGAGTTTGTTAAACTGCTGAACTGTCATGGATCATCCAGAGGATGACAGTGTCCCGCCTGCCAAAAGAAAAAAGGATGAAGAACCAGGACAGAAAAGCCCTTTGTGTGTTGTTCACTTTGATGGCATAACCCATGGACCTTTGAAGTTATTTAAAAAAGACAAGAATGCAATTGCCAAAGTAGAAAAGCTTATTGACATAAAGCAACGTCGGCAAGCAGAACCATTGACATCAAGCTATCGGATGCAAGCACAGTGTAGTCTTCTTCCAGAAAAGGTAGATGACAGACATGGATATCACTGGGTCTGCTACAGACGTTTTATCGGAAACATTGACCGCCTTGAGAAAGGGCCCGAGGCCCCTCAAGCATGTACATCTGAACAGAGAAATTCACGCAGATTTTCAAATTAAAAAGACCATATTATTTTCAAACCAGACTGCATATTTTGTGGATCGGGGAAAAAAAGGGCCATCAAAGTGAAAGGCACCTGGATGACACAACAGTTGATACAGTTTCAATGCGGCGGATGGAAATCAGTTCTTGACAGGGCAGAGAAAAGAAAGGATGAGAGGCTGCTGACAAGAATACGAGGTCATGATTTGTTTGCCTATGAGGCAAAATTTCAAATGCATGAATGACTACATGCAAGACCCAGAAAAATGGCAGAGTCAAGATGAGGATGCAAAAAAGGTACAGGACAGTCCCCATACTTGCCAAACTTGGCAATGACTGGGTTGTTTCGGAAGAGGATGTGAATCACTTGGAAGCATTCACTTGTGCATTATACAGTGATAATTCCAAAGCTGGGAAAGTTGATGCCCTGCGACTAAACTGCATCAACAAATTGTGCTTCAAAATGGGCAAATCTATCCCAAAAAATGTCGACATGTCATCTCTTCCACCATGTCGAAAGAGTCTAACCCAACACATCAGAAGAGTTAACTATCAGGTTGCCCTGTGGAAAAAAGCTGGTATTGCCAATCCAACAATTCCATCACCAATTCAAGGTCATGGATGGTTGATGACAAGCAAAGGCCTCCAGCCTCTCTGGTATGAAGGGGAATGTCAGCCACCGAATCTGCAGGACATCTGTGAACAGGAGGGCGAGTGCGCCACCCAAAAATCTGATGACGAAAGTGACAACGAAAGTGATGATGGAAGTATGAGCGGAGGAGCTACTGACACAGATAGTGATTAAGTGAACTATGCAGCAATAATAAACATTCAGAGTCATATTCTCATATGATGTTTACACCATTTGAACAATTTGAGGACACTTCAAAGGGTTCTTGGCTTTGTTTATAAATTTTGGAGATACCTGCCAGTCCTAGTGGTCCATGTTGTACTGTTTCACTATGTTCCACAAATTCAGAAATATACTGCATTATTCTACTTTTTGTTGAATGTTCTAACATAAAAGTTGTTGTAATTGTAACTAAGTAATTTTCATGGTGGTGCAATGTTTACCAATATATCAAAGAATGTGCTGCAGTTCCTAAACATATCATTGTGTTATATTTTCTTTCTATAAATTATGATTGATGATTCCATTTGAAGCTGATATTTCCAGCTCATCTGGTATATTACATGCCATGATAGTTCACAAATGAAGAACTCAAGCCTTGGGGAAAGGTCCTGTTGAAAAGTAACAAAAATTTGCCAGAAAAATGTGTTAAATATTATGTAATACATTTCACTGGGAAAGAGTTATTTTCCTGTTATGGCTCCCTTTTAGGGACATCCTAAGGGTAAAATTAAATCAAATGGCATTTTGATTTTGGGGAGCTTCAAAATAAACTCAGAGTATGTTGAACCTGCTTCATGAAACAGACCCCAGGAAACAACTATTGTTGTGACAATAGTTATTGCTATTGCTATATAAATAAACTTTGATTTGATTTGAGAAATTATGGTATAATTCTGGAGTTTTCTTTATGTCGATTGGGACTATCAATATTGTCATTTATGGTAGAATTGAAATCTTCCCCAAAAAGTGCAGTGAAAAAAACAGCACCGCTGCCACCAGTGTAACACTGCTTTACTTGTCTAGCATTATCTAGTGTCTTACCGATCTCGTTTGAACGACTTACCGATCTCGTTCGAACGAGATTGCTAAGTTGTTCGAACAAACCTGTTCAGAGGAAATGCTAGTTTCCTCTGAACCTATAGCCTCTGTCTATAGGCTCTTCCATCCATCACTGCACCTGCTCCAGTCTCCGGTCTGCGCGCCGATGCTCCGAACTGCTCTGTAAATCAAAGTCGTAGCCCAACTAACCAGCACTGAGGCATCATGGGAGGTCATATGTGAAGTCGTTCAAACGAGAAGACGAAGTTGTTCGAATGACTTTTTTTTTTTTTACTCCGTGGCAGTTCTGCGCTTCCGTATTTCTGAAATAACTGACATTTCAAAAAAGTCAAGTTTCAAGTCATGTTTATTTGTATAGCACCAAACCCATAACAGAAGTCATCTGAAGGCACTTTACATAAAGAGCCGGTCTAAACCAGGCTCTAAAGTTCAACAGAACTATCCAGGAGCAAACATTTGGCAATACTTATTAAAACATAAGAATGTAATGTGGAATAACATAGAGGTTGGTTGCAAGCCGTGTGTAGAACTTATCCTAACAAAAACTGGATGTGCTTGTTGAATTAATGACCAGTGTCCATTCTTCTTTTTCCCAGTCCTCTGGAGCCAGATCTTCTGTGAAGCAGAGATTTTTCTTGTATCAGGTATTCAGAGACTTCTTCCATAGCATGTCTCATAGAGAACTGAAGTCTCACATTACAGGCATGTAGTTGGATGTTTTTTACCAGGACTTTGAATCAATGACTTTTATCAATTTTTTTTCATAACCCCGAGCTACATTTTGACATATATGACACCTTCATTCTGAGTTCCTCTTCAGGCAGTGCCCACAGACGCCATCATCTTTTGCAGCGTGTTAACGCCAACCTTTTGTTTTCCAAAGACTGAGCTTTTCCTTTGACTTAGCTCATTCTAGAAAAGGTGAATACTTTTTGATTTGCTAACAAAACTTAAAGTGACAAAGCATTTTAGCTTGCAAGAGGAAGTTTGAGATTAAAAATTTATTTTGTATTATTAATTTTGTATAAGTTTGTAATTGATAAAACTGTTTAAAGATAAATAAATATTATTTTTTGGTAAAGTTATACATCGTGTCTGTTTGCATCTGGGTCCATAACATTCTTAGTAGAGTCATGACAATTATACCATTATTATTCCCTTGAAAAGGGACTCAAAATATTATCGTTTATCGCAATAATTTCTGGGTTCATCACCTACGACCCCCGTGACCCTGCAAAGGATTCAGCGGGTTGGAAGATGAATGAATGAATGAATAATTTATTACATATTTCAGAAGCATTTTTAAAATAAACTTGTTGATTGCAGAGCAGTAAACCATACATCTAACTGAAAACCGAGTGATGATATCATAAATGAATAAAGAGCATTGTTAATGAACTAAAACTAGCTCTTTTTTGGGTCATGGAGGACCACTGAAAGGTGTCATTTTGAGACTGGATTTGGTTATGGACCCAGATGCAGACAGACACAAAGAGTGAGGTTACAAATAATTTTATTTTTATCTTTAACAATTTCAGATTATGCTGTCTTTCTTATTCGGCGATATTTTCTGGGAACCAAAGGCGACGCTCAAAAACGTGTGATTAATATTAACGGAAAAAGACCCACCACGGGAAAAATCATAAACATTAACGGTAACGCAAAATCACACCGAAGGTGGAAAAACAATGACTCTTTGAAACCAATCGGATGCCTCCTACGGCTTAAATTTAGACTATAACAGAACTATCTCTAGGTTGTTATCTCTCAAAAGGATAACAACGAGACTTAGACAGGACGGACCGGGTTGGAGATGTGCAGGCTTGACAATCAGACACTGGACGGAGGAAGACCCAAGGAATTTATACCCGTACAACAGGTGGACAGCATCAGGGAGTGATTGAGCATCAGACTCAGGTGAGGGAGACTCTGGATGCGCATCACAAAGCCCCGGAGATCACCCGTCATACCATGAGACGTGACAGAAAGGAACCCAATAATTTTAGTGGTATTATTTTTAAATTAGATGTTATTATTGAAATGTATCCAATTTTCCTTTAAAAGGGTGAAATTTGATACATTTGGAATATATATATATATATATATATACACACATTTGAAAAATCAAGTTGGTGAAAAATACTTCTCCTGAAAACATCTAACTTTGATTCTCAGGAACATTTTTATGTGTGTGTCCAGGAATAAGAATTCTGTGGATCACTTACATTGTAACATTTTCCTCATGATGTTTGATTATCATACTAAACTATCAAAAACTATTGTTATACTTTCTAAATCAAAATATGGGTTGACACCATGTCTTAAAAATTGTATGCATGTTCCACAACTACTTTGTAATTAATACATTTTTTGGGACATTGTGAAGTCAATGAATTAGCACCAGCACATTCGCAATTATGCGTGGTTGGATAGCTCAGTTGGTAAAGGCACCGGATTGGAGCACAGGGGCACTATGAACAATGAACAGCATCCACTGCCTAAGACTTTAGCTGTAAGAGGACACAGTCCAGTTTCTCATTGTGCTGGTCCCAAGCCCAGATAAATACAGGTTTGTATTTATTCATACAGGTTTGAAGGGCATCCAACGTAAATACTCCAAACTCTACCAAATCAAATATGCAAATCAGATTTGCTGTGGCAACCCCAGAAAGGAACAAGCCTAAAGAAAGTTTATATTCACTATTAAGTAAACTTTTGCAGACAAATGTACAAACTTGTAGTGTCCAATATATAGTGTTTGTAGACAATTCAGATCAGAATCTACAATTCTTATTCCTGTCAAGTGAAACCAATGTGTTTGCTGTTCCTTGTACTATAATCACCAATGAGCAACATTCTTTGTCCCGTTGCTTCTTCTGAGTTCTCTACTGTTGTCATCTCTGTACTCATCTCATCTCAGGTCTCATTCCACTAAATGAATAAGAGGTTATTCATTGGTGGTTACAGCTCAACATTCACTTTCTCACTTCAGGACCAATATGCTTCTAAGGTATTCAGAGTATTATTTTTATTATTTTTGTTGAAAATAAGTTCTGGGGTTCCTTCCACAGGAAATTTCAACCAATGAACCTACAATTTCCTGAATTTCAAAATCCCGGTGTTTCTTGTGATAAAACTTGTAAAAATACATTATGAAACAAAATATTATACACTTAAACTGAACAAACCATGAGACTGTTGCTGTAGCTTTGCTTCACCTCATAATTTTTAGTATTTGACTCACAAGCCATGTGCTTTATGTCATGCATGTCTTTGAGTGGTAAAACTATCAATAATGAATAGAATTTCAGTACTTCAGTAGTCATAGATTCTGCATAAAAAATACATTCCACTAGTACAAATACCAACTCTTAATGTCCATGAAATAAAATAAATAAAGGCTGATGCTCATACAATTCCCAGTTAAACTTAACAGAGACAAAATATGAATATGACTGTTCGATGCTGCAGTTTTTTTTAGGTTTTTTGACGCAGATGCCACAGTGTATGCCTTTCTCTCAGGTGCTTTTCTTCCCTCTTCCCCCTCCCCCTCTCATCTCTGCCTCCTAATAAACTCTCTCTA
Source organism: Gymnapogon annona (assembly GCA_029814585.1). Classification (NCBI taxonomy): domain Eukaryota; kingdom Metazoa; phylum Chordata; class Actinopteri; order Kurtiformes; family Apogonidae; genus Gymnapogon; species Gymnapogon annona. The sequence goes on from JAPTHA010000009.1 coordinate 214,029, forward strand.
TCTGGTGGCAGGTGTCCAGTCTCACTGCTGCATCTGCAAAGACAACAAGGCCTGATAGCAGGGAAACAGGAGTGACCTGGCTGCATAACAAGTACTTATAATGATGATGAAATGTCCTACAAGGCCCCAAACACCCTCTTCAAAATGTCTCAGCCTCAGATAAGGGGAGTCTAACTCCAAGCCCAGGAAATGGAGGGTTGGTTGGGGGATGGGGGTGGGGTCTAACCTGATTGGATCTGTGGCTCCAAGGGAGCACGCAAAACTAAATCAAATGGCCGTCAAGCCACTGTCATGCAAAATTAATTGGGCCTTCCACAACCAACTATACAAAAATCTATGGTCATTTGATTAGGGGGGTTTTGGAGGACTCTCTGAAGTGCATCGCTGTCTGAGCTGTTTCCCTGCTCACCTCTGTATCTGTGAGTGGAGTGGCAGTGGCATTAGGCTGTCCAAGGAAAAAACTCTCACTAGAACGTCAAACACAAAGCACATTCAGACACTAACTGTGACCACTACAAACGCACTGAACCAACACAGGCTTACAGTGCTTACTACAATGTGACCTTTCCAAGTGGTGACTGACAAGATTTAAAAGTCAGACTACCTCGTAAGTGCAAAAAAACTATGGCTCTTCAAACAGCCACTTGTGGCTAACTCCAACAGTGAGGTAATATCCATAGACCACCATATTCAAGTGTCTAACAAAACAGTGGAAATACCTGTTTACCTCCTGGTTTTCTGTCTCTATAGTTAATACCCCCTTCAACTGTTAAGGGGATTCTCACCTGCCATTATTTGGACTTAGTGGGTAGTTTTTTTGGCACCACTGGGCACAAAAAGGCCTTTCAGCATGCATAACATTATTCAAGTGAATTGAGAGGCATGCATCTGCTTTTGAGTGAATTTCAGGCTGTAAATCATCCCTGTATTACAAAATGTAAGTTTTGATGTTTTAAAACAAAAATCAGATTGAATCATACAAATAAAAAAAATAACATTGATAGCCTGTGTGTGCATATATCATATTTGTACACAAGTCTAGGACCACATTTGTTTATCAAATTTCTCTGTTCAGTTGATCATGAAGTTCACATTTGTGACTGTTTTGAGATCAATTTCTCCAACTATCCACTTTGTTTTGTTTCTGCATGGTACACACCAAGAAACAATGAAAAATATATGAAACCCCACACCAAGGTAGTGCAGCACTACCTGTGAGTGACAGTTTGTCAGTCATGCAAGAGGGAAAATCGGGTTAATTCGCCAGCTAAAAAGTCCTCCATATTTAACTCACCTTGATACCTTTGGGACAACTTACATTTTAAAATTGCACGAGATATACAACATCAGTGTACACCTCATGCTACCAAGGCATGTGTACCAAGGCAGATGTTTCTTCATTTCATTTCATTTATTTAATTATTTCAGGCAGTTACATTCAGTAGTAGCCACCAACAACACTGTCCCAACAATTATCAAACCCTCTTATACAATAATTAATTCAGAAATCACAAAATGATGAATGAAAGTTGTTTACTTTTTGCATGCCGTCTCCCACTGATAGAAAAGAGACACAGCAGTCATAATGAGTGTAATTTGAACAAGTCTAATAAAAAAGCTTTCCTTGTCAATATTGCATGATGGGGTGTTTGAGTTGAGCCTGCCAGGTCTCATCTAACAGCAAAAAACTAGAACTGCAAGCAGTTATGAGTAGGGGCCAAGCCTCCAGGCACCACTCGGCCTGCAGGCCCTGCGGAGCCTACAGAGGTCGACCCTGAAGGACGACTGTCTCTTGAATAAATGGTTTCCACGTTAACCCACCATTATTAAACTTTAGGGCTGTACACTAACCTATATAATGTACATTTTTTTCCTGAGCAGTTTTTGTCTACCAGTAAACCCTGGACCAGCCCTAACCATAACCATTCAGAGAATGAAAGAATATCAAGTTTATGAATGTGACCTTTAAAATGTGGAAGGTGCAGGCCTCACATCCACACACAGATTCACCAGTGGGTGGAGCTTCTAGTGCCAGGCTAAACAAGGACTGTTTGTTTAGTTAGTAAACTAGACTTTAGTAAATTGAAAGGTTAGAACAGGGGTGGCCAACCTGAGGCTCGGGAGCCGCATGCGGCTCTGTCCTCGGTTTCATGCGGCTCTCACATTCATGTCTATCACACGCATGAACACTGACATAAATGACTTGGAGCTTCATGTACGAGTACTTGCCTGTATTTCATACTCAAACCTAAATCCA
>JAPTHA010000009.1:252924-265666 GCA_029814585.1 Gymnapogon annona
ATGTGTGGGTGGCCCAAGTGAGGTCGGCTGTAAACCAAGGAACCTGAAGGTCTCCAACCTCTCAACCTCCTGCCCCTTAATAAAGAGGGTGGGGAGCACAGCCTTCCTGGACTTTCTAAAATGCACAATTATTTCCTTGGTTTTTGTTGTGTTTAAGTCCGAGCTGTTCTGTGAGCACCACTCAGTCAAGTGTTTGACCTCCTCAAACATTGTTACCACAAGATGTAGTTTATTTGCTTTTTTATCTATTTATTACTCTGGTCCCTGCAAGTCAATGTTCTTTGACCTACGAAGCTCTGCATCTTACATTTTTGTGTGTGTATGTGTATCAGATATGTTTTTTGAATTCAGTGACTGGTGACCTGTAAGCTAAATATCCCTTTGGAAAAAAGAAAGTAGTTTAAATTGAAACATTATTTGCTAAACATAAATTATATAATAATAGAATCATAGCTGTGCTTATTGTTCTCACAAAATGGCAGGCATGTATCTACAATCCATATTAGTCTTTTCAGACCCGCTTTACCCCTTTATTTATTTTTACTGTTGTCTTAAAGCAATTAACAATTTGTGTTGCATTAAGCGGTCCCTATGAGCTGCATTGATCAGACTGTCTGCTTATCAATTATTTAATCAAATAAACCACTGTATCCTTGCTTGTCTTTAGGTTTCAATACTCAGGAATGAAAGAAACACAGCAGGACCATGTTAAATTCTCATGGGAATTTTGAAAGCTGGTACAGCACTGTAAAATGACTCCATCTCTACAATTACTCTAAATTGAAAATTGTAAGCATAGGGTAGGTCCATTACCAATTCAGATCTAAAACTTCAGATCAACCAACAATAATGTCTTTGTGTAGCTAAAATATAAATAAAAATAAATAAAATAAAATTTATCATGTACCAATTACTTGTTTTAATTGTGACTTTTTTCATTGTAATTGACTATATGTATTTAAACATTTGCCACATCACTGATGCAATCCATTTTAGAACAGAATCATCCCAGTAATGTTCTGTTAAACTGATAAAATCTCATGATTTATTGCAGTTAATAATAGTGAATGTCCCTTCCCTTTTTTCAGAGGAATTCTCCCGTGTGCGTGAGGAGGTTCCAGCTGAGCTTGTGGAGGCACATGTAAAGAAAGTGCAGGAGGCTGCTAGAAGCACTGGAAAAGTGGACCCTGCCTTTGGACTGGAGAGTAGCGGCATTGCTGGAACTGCCCCCGAAGAGCCTGAAAAGACTGGTGAGGAATATGTGGTTCAAGCTACAAGTAGTGCTCGGCAGTATGACAAAGACTTTATGGCAATCATTATTTTTTTTTCATTGGACAGTATATCTTAGTATTTTTCTAGGGGTGTAAATCTTTGTCCATTGGCCATTGGATTTAAAATCAGGTTTTTAGTTTGCTGATTTGAAACTTTTCGAGTTGTTCTAAGTTTGTGTTTACGTGCCAAAATTGACAGTGACTGAAACTGATGGTGCACCACTGCGCCTGTTCACAGTCACTGCATACATGAAATAACAGGGCATCAGGATGGCAGTTATCACAGAATATCTGGGAGAGTTTGTGGACATAGTCCAACAGAGGTCAGAATAGTGCTGAAGAAGGCTGGGTTCATTTAAGATGCTAGGAAGTGCATGATGAGTGGACCAGACAGACTGATGAACCAGTTGGGTTATCATGGAGAGACGGATTTGAAAAATGCCAAATAAACTGATTTATTTTGTCTTTATTTCTGAATAATAATTTCTGACTTATGGGCTCTTATAATGACTGAGACTAATATGCTTATCAAGTTTAGGTTTGAGGCAGTGAAAAACTAAACTTAAAATTCAGATAACATGAGTGGGATTCAAGTAACTGTCAAAAAATGATACATAAAGGGAATTGTATATAGCCTTTATAATTGTGCTGCAGCATAATCAAAATCAAAGAGGGAGTAAGCCATTATTCTGCAATTTTTCATCTGGTCTTAAGATTTTCACCAGGTGTGTGTATACTGTATTTTCACGACCATAAGGCGCACCGTATTAAAGGGCGCACCTTAATAGAATAGTCAATTTAAAAAAAAAAATCATACATAAGGCTCACCGCTTCATAAGGCATATATGCATATATGGTATTATATGTCATGCAGTTAGTGCCTGAGTTTGCATTACGCATCCACTAGATGGAGCTGTTAGGGTAGACATACCACCTTTGTGACCACGCGTTTTTGAAAAAGACACACTTCAATCTCCTGGCATAGATTAGAACTACAGCTTCTTCCCATTTGCCAGACCAATCAAGCAGTCTTTTTATTAACGTTTAATGCATACCGAAACTTGAGTAATGGCAGGACAACATTAAACATACTACACTTCTCCACTCACGGTGCCAAAACATAACACTTTTCTTAATCCCATAATGCTTTGCAGCAGACAGAGGGCTCTGCGATCGCAGGGACTGAACTGAGAGGGCTGCAAAGCATCATGGGGGTTCATGGTTTTGGGGATAAATGATGTTGTTGTGATTTATTTTATGGTAACAGGGCTGTTACTGTTTTTTTATAATGTGTTTTTATAGTTAAGTTGACCTAGTCAGTTTAGGAAAAGTGTTATGTGTTGATACCATGAGTGAGAAGGGTGGTGTGTTTGATCTTATCCTACCATTTTTTTTTTCATAATGGTACGAGTTGAGAGTTAAAATGAAGCTGCCCAGTCGCACGTCCTGACTACGGTAGTTGCAACCCGAGGTAGTCCTCGGGTTTCTCCTATGTTGATGACGTAACTCGAACTTACTGACCCTTTTTTCTTAAATTATTGAACGACGGTACATTATTTAATAGAGAAAGATCCTGAGTCACACCACCAATGGTGGGCCTTTTAACCTGGTGCCGTATGTGTCACTGAGTTGTAAAATTCGTAAAAATGTGTGATTTTTTTTTTTGTGAGTCTCAGACCATTTACTTATGAAAATTTACGTTATTCCACAAAATGCGACCAGTCACGGATACGTCCGGATCCGCTGACCGGACGCGGGACCGGGACGTGGACCCGGGACCGGACGTGTACGTGTTTCGCGGAAAGACATAAGTATTCTTACATCACGTAAATGGTCCGAGAGTCACAAAAAATCACACATTTTTATAGATTTTACACCACAGTGACACATAATGCACCAGGTTAAAAGGCACACTGTTGGTGGTGTGACTCAGGATTTTTTTCAATAAAAAAATGTACCGTGGCTCAGATAAGGTTGAAAAACACTGCACTACGCCATAATGCAACAGTACTGTATGTGGCTGGAGACAAAATGCCGGAGTGGATTCTGGCGAAGTAAAGTGAAACGAAGTAAGTCGAGTGCGAATCCTAGGACGACCTGTACTGTTATCACGGGACCACTGTTACTTCAGTGGACCGATGTCTGCTGCAAAGCATTATGGGATTAAGAAATGTGTTGTGTTTGTACCGTGAGTGAGAAGTGTAGTGTCCTGCCATTACACATGTTGGCGTTGGTGACGCCCTGACTATATACTAGCCATAACGACTTCAACCATATACTGTATATGACGCATCGTACCATAAGGTGCACTGTCAATTTTTGAGAAAAATTAAAGCTTTTAGGTGCGCCTTATGGTCGTGAAAATACAATACTGTAGCTCGTGCCCATTGGTCTCAGCTACAGCCAGTAGATGGCAGTGGATAACAGTAGCAACTAGTTACATGCTAGGTACATGTTCATTGTTCAGGAAACTGTGTATTTGTCTCAATACAAGTGATGAGGATAAAGATGAAGTTTGTGTGTTGTCATTCTACCTTCCCCACTTACAGCAAAATAGTTCTTACATGAATATTGTCATCAGTCTGGTCAGAACATCAGTATATCTTGCCATTTAAAGGCTTACGCCATGTAATTTTACCAACAGAGGACTGAGAATTTCTGCTATAATTTTCCATGTATCTGCATGTGACACTGCGATAACTAGCAGATTAAAACCACTGTGGCAGATGGGGCACGGGAGTGGGAGGACAGAGAAACTGGGTCATCTCTATACCACATGCACATCCCTGTCTATGATTTACATAGCCTTTCTTCAAAGACTTCACACATGACATTGCGCTATAACACTTGAATCGATACCTCCTATAGAGCAATCACTCAGGGTGTATTTGATGCCTCGCTCGTGGTTTGAAACAGTCGAGTGACATGCATTACACTGATAAATTTTCAGTCTCTTCTGCCCTGGACAATTGCATCTCCACCATGCTGAAACACTCAGTTTGCTCATGCATTCCACCTTTCACATACATTTTTGAGTAATTTGTGACATTTGCACACGTGACATTAGTCTGATATTTGTATTTATGAATACAAAACATTGTTTTGGCAACACAATGTCATTGGTAATTTTAACAGTTTAATTAAATGTTCAGGGTGTCTGTCAGTAGTCACAATATATCCATAAGCTTTGATCTGTTTCATACTAATCACACGACTGTCTTTTCCAGAATCCACAGAGGCAGAGAAGATGGACACAGACAGTGACTCCCCACAGGGTGATAAGGTGAAACAACTTTAAAAACAGATGTTTGGAATACTTGATTTTGGATTCCTTGAACACTGAAATATACTTATGGTGAAATGAGTTGAAGCAGTGAATTCCTTTTCTTAAGTATTTACCAGGTGCTTTCTTCAAATCAGACATTTAATTTGATTACTTTTAAAAATTTTAAGGGTAATATGGTAAAAGCCAACCATCTCATTATCAGATATTTCAAGTCTCGGATTATGTCGGAAACTGCAACAGAGCTTTAAACTAACTGGCAACATCGCAGTTTTGAATTTTTAAGCACAATTTTTGTGCCCCCAAACCACTAAATCTAGGACGAGGCTATAACCATAGCATGCCTAAATGATTAGCCAAGTCTAGCTCTTTAATGACCAAGTACTTCTGTAGAATAGACTAACTTATTTTGGTATTTATAGAATTCTCTCTTCTCCTGGGATTAACCAAGGGCTTTTCTTATTTTATATATCCATCTCTCAGGCTGAGCTGAAGGATGAGGCAGAGAAGCCCAGTGAGTCGGCAGAGAAGAGTGAGAAAATGGAATCTGGTGAAATGGTGAAGAAGGAGGGAGGAGACTCAGCTGAGGCCTCAGAGAAAGAGGAGGGAGAGACAGAGGGAGGAGATGCTAAGACATCTCCTACAGGTACACTTCCAAGACAGAACCTGTCAATTTAATCTGATATTGTGTCCATGTTTTCTCAGACGCCTTTTATATACAAGCGATTATGAACCTTAAATGCATTTCTTTCACTTCTAGATAAGGACAAAGACGAGACTATGGAGAACTCATCCTCAGAACAAGAGAAGGAGGAGAAGGGAGCAACAGAAGGTGGAGATGAGAAGAGGAAGAAGCTAGAGCATGACATCGGGGAGGGAAACATCGCCACTGCAGCTGCAGCTGCCCTTGCATCTGCTGCCACCAAGGCCAAAGTGAGACTTCATGATCTCCAATAGGAATACACCACATTTACTCTATATTTCCAAATCCACAATCATCTGTCATTTGTCTTTTTTTAATTCAATCTTCCAGCATCTAGCAGCAGTGGAGGAGAGAAAGATTAAATCTCTGGTTGCTTTGCTGGTGGAAACCCAGATGAAGAAGCTGGAGATCAAACTAAGGCACTTTGAGGAGCTGGAGACCATTATGGACCGAGAAAAAGAGGCTGTAAGTAAATAAAGAAAAAAAGAACAATGTAGTTTTTAATTGCTTTAAATGGTAGTCTTTTGGGTGACTAGGATAAATGTTTTACAAGATGAGATTGTTATTAGCAACCAGAAAATTAACCTCTTTTAGCACTGCAAAAAAACGTGTACTGTGAAAATCTTTAGGATTTATTATGACTTGTTTGTCATAGTCTAAGTGATATAATGTGGACAAGTGTGTACTTAATATAGATTTTGTCAATATTATAAAAATGTGGGCCCACAATCCCGTTCTAGTCGGAAGAAGAAAAAAAAAACATCACACAGCAAGAGGTTTTAGATTTGGTTATAACTTGTATACCGGTTATAGGTGGTGTGCAGGTTTTCTTAATTATGAATCTACTGTAAAAGACTGTCACATGGTTTTATTGCCTAATGGATCAGACCTAGAACCAACATATCACAAATGTTCTTTTGGAAAATACGACAAATAATTTTCAAAAGAGCAAAGAAAAATGGAATTCTATTCTAAATGTTCATTAGTAGCTAGGGGTGTGATGCAATCTCGTGCCACAAGACCTCAAGAGATGAAATTGTGATGAATTTGTCTATTTTAAGAAAAAAGCTGTCTCAAAGGCACACAGCCTATCAGACTTTGAACTATCCAGACAGGCTAAATTCCCTTTCATACTTCTGGTCTGCCAGCAATTGACACAAAGTGAAAGGAAAGCAGCCTATCGAGTGCAGCCAGAATATTGGAGCCTGAAAATATCCGCGTTAAAGATGCTCCCGCCACTTTTAAATTGTTTATGTGGCAGCATTTTGGGTAGCCAGTGGAAATGGTAAATGGCGACCGAGGGACAAACTAGACATGTACAAAATTATACCATACACCACTGGATCACACCCACACTTTGGAAAGACACACGTAGAACCACCACAGCTTGCTTCTAAAATCCACCTCACGTGATTAAAACAGATCAAGACCAGACAACACTGACAGATGCAATACAATCTTGCACATATTGTTTGCACTTTAAAAATATATATTTAATTTTATTTTTGGAAAGAAGTTAAAAGCTATGTTTGGGCCATGCATGAATATAAGTTTTAAAACACTTCAAAATGCACCTACATTGTAAACTCTGTACTGTCTTCATCCACGTGTTCGGGTCATGGGGGCAGCAGGATCAGGAGAGGAGCCCACACAGCCTTCTCCCCAGCCACTTCCACTAGCTCAGCCAGGGCAATTCTGAGGCGTTACCAGGCCATCCTAGAGATCATTATCCCTCCAGCGTGTTCTAGGTCAGCCCAGAGGTGTTCTCCAAGATGGACATGCCCAAAGCACGTCCTCAGGGAGTCATTGTTTTGTAACTCTGTTAAATAGAAGTCTGTTTGTGCAGTCATGTATTTTGTCATTTCAGTTTTCTTAAATAATGTGACATGTTATCTTATTCTCATGAACCTAATACCGTATATTATCTCGTCTCATCAGCTGAGTATATTGTCACACCCCTAGTAGTAAATTATCTTCTTACACATCAGGAGTCAGAGACAAATGTATTTTTGGCTCTCAGTAAGTTTATACCACCATGATGGCAGGGAAATAAATAGAAATAACTTGAGTCAATGAAACTGTCCTTTGAATGAGAGATGGAAGAAAAATCAGTCCAGTTGATCATATAACGATGAAAATTTCTTGGACCCTGAGAAATTATAGACATGTAGTCATGATTTTTGCCTTGCTCTTGACAAATCATGTTTAATCTCATGTACAGTGTTGTAATGTATGTTGAACACTCAATATGGGAAAGTTTAGGAACACAAAAAGGATCCAATTTTATAGATATAAGTTATTGAAACGCATATTATTCTAATATTCTAAGAAATGTCAGTGGCCAGTATATATTTATAGTCCCGTAAATTGTGTTGGTGATTGAACAGGTGGACTTGTTCAACAGTCACAGAATTAATACTTGTAAGAGTAGCAAATAAAACATTGTTCAGTGCTTTGCAACCACACAACTGTACGAAGTGGAACTTAAGATGCTTTATTAATTCCTGTCTCCTGCTGTTGTGCACTTCATTTTCCCTCCTGTCTGAAACTTTAATTTGAGGGGCAGAACGGTTGTTGCTCCCCCTCCCCCAGAAACAAACCCAGGTGACAGGCTTGTGTTTCCTCCCTTCGAAAAAATGGAGCGTAAGCAAGTGTTAGAAATGGCCCTGGTGTCACCTTTACCCATCAGCTATAGACATACTTTGGGCCGCTTCTGCCTCAATGCCATGTTCACTACATTGTAAACCAAAACATTGCTGTGTTTGTGTGACACCCTGCATGTGCAACAAAGGCGATCGTTAAGCATTGCAGGCAAGCAATTCCAAGGAATGGAGCTACTGGGAACCGGTTATCAACAATAACTGGTTCTCGATTCCCATCAAGGCTGTATTTGTATGCAGCTTTGATAGATTCACCACATCACACTCCATGGTTACATAGTCCTATTGTGTACATGCTTTTAAACCATATTATATTTTATTTGCATAAAGGGGTCTGCATTTCATGGCTGTGGTTTCACAGCCCCTGTCCGATGGCTTGCTGTGTCTTTGCTTTAAAAAAAATCTGTGAATTGAAGCATTTTGTGTCTGTCTGTTTTGAGCTTTTTCTGTCTTTCACAATACATAAAAATCCTGGATTGTGATTTACAGTTAAAATTCATCCAGACTTTTTTTGGGGAAGAATATCTTGACTTGCCAGAGACTAAAAGCAAAATTCAGGTATGTTTAAGGGCTTAGGTATAACTTTAAATTGATATGTGGGATGCTTGCCGTAGCTCTGAGAGGGATAGATGAGAGGTGACAAATAATCCTAGGTATAATATTTTATAGCAGTCTGAAATGCCATTAGATTCCTTTATTAGTCCCACCCGGGGAAATTTCCAATTACAGCAGCATACACACGAGCAAAAATATAAATACAAAAGGAAATTCAGTTGTGCAATACAATGACAGATTCCTTTCCAGTCAGTTTGTATTATGATACCTGACAGCTGCAGGAAGGAATAACCTGCTATACTTCTCTTTCACACACTTGGGGTGTCTGAGTCCGTCACTAAAAGAACTCCTTAGTACAGTCAGTGTGTGTTTGAGGGGGTGGGAGTCTCTGACCAAGACGGAGGCCAGCTTGGCCTTCAAGCTCCTCCACAGGTTCCAGTGGGCATCCTGGGACAGAGCTGGCCTTCTTTATCAGTTTGTCCAGCCCCTTCCTGACAGCTGCATTGATGCTGCTCCCCCAGCAGACCAAGCCATAGAATATGGAAAAGCAGTGGGGGGTGGAGGTGCTGGAGAGCAGAGTACTGTAGAGGGGGAGGTAAGGGGAGTATTGTGGCAGAGTGACAGGTGGTCAGAGGAGGGCACTGCCCCTCCCTCAACTGACACAGCTGAGGGAGGGGCAGACGTCTCCTCAAACCTACAGAAATAGGTGGTTAATTCATCTGCCCATGTCTCATCCCCCATGCCTGGATGTTTGGCCCCTGGTGGCCTGAGATAGTCTTCAGTGCCCTCCAAACGTCCTGGGTGTTATTGTCCTGCAGCTTCCATCCTCCTCCTGTAGCTATCTTTCCCCTCCCTTATTTTCTTCTGAACAGTCCTCAGCTCCTCTCTGTTTCCTGACCTAAAGGCCCTCTTCTTCTCCCTTAAAAGAGCCTTTATGTCAGGATTCATCCAGGGCTTGTTATTGGAAAAGCATCGTACAGTCCTGTTGGGTACAATGTTCTCCACACAGAAGTTGATGTACTCTGTCATAATGTCAATGTTGATGCAGACGCGGTTGGAAAAGTCAGAAAAAAAGTTGTGAAAAAGTAGCTCCTGAAGCATCGTGTCAGGTGTGTCTTGTGGACTGATCAGCAGTTTGAAACCTGGCTCTGACTGTCCACATGTTGAAGTGCCCTTGAGCAAGAGACTGAACCCTAAATTGCTCCTAGTGGGGTTTGGCATGGTGTAGCAGATGTCAACTGGTGTGTGAATGAGTCAGTCTAAAGTGATTTGAGTACCATAACATGTAGAACAGCGCTAAGTGCAGCCTGTTTACTGTATGAAGCCACCAGACATTCAACATCACAGTGGCTCTATCAATTAGTGAGTGGAGTCATCCTTTTGGTTGTAGAAATTAATTCTTTCATATCATTGTATTTTTTCATTGTTTTTGTGCAGTTGGAGCTGCAGAGACAGCAGTTGCTCACAGAGCGTCAGGCTTTCCACATGGAGCAGCTCAAGTATGCAGAAATGAAGGCGAGACAGCAGATGGAGCAGCAGGCAGCGGCAGCAGCAGCTGCCGCTCAGGCTCAAGGTCAAGGACCTGCACCAGGTCCTGGACCACATCCTGGGCCCCCTCCACCTGGAATGCATCCTGGTGGACCTCCACCTCACCATGGAGGACCTCCACCACATCACGGAGCACCCCCGCCCCATCATGGAGGACCCCCACCCGGTGCTGCCATGCATCCTGGATACCCACCAATGGGTCACCACCCAATGGCCCCACACCACCCAGGACAGACAGGTGAGAGAGACAGAAACGCATACAACAATATGCAAGTTGATGAACAGAGAAATGAACAAGCTATAACCCAGGACTGAAGCTGATGCATGAAATGCAAATACATTGTGGATATTGGTATTAAATCAGTAACATGAGAGGCTCTGTCTCTGGATTAAAGTACTGTTACAATGAGGTTCTGATTACTATGAATAAGATTACTAAGAATACGATGGACAGTTCACACAGCAACACATTACACAGTTCTTACCATCTTCCTATATACTGTATGGAGTTAATCTTTCCTTTTTTTATTCCATCTAAATCATCACTTCTATCTTCATAATCTATATCCTCCAGGACCAATGGGACCTGGCCGGATGATGCCTGGCCCACCCACTGCTGGCCCCCCGCCAGGTGGCATACCCCCTATGATGCCCCCTCGCCACCCCGGAGCACCCAACGGCATGTGTGAGTACAAATCTTCTGCCACTTGTCACATATCTATGTCAAATAGAGTATTAACTCAGTAGTGGGTTTTTTTTTACCACGTTACTGGCTTCTCTCAGTTTAACTCACTTTTAGTACCTCATACTTCATTAACTTTCCCCTACAGATGCACTACCCTTAACCATCATAACATATACATTGCCTTATTTAACCACAGTGTGGTTTTCCACAGGGTGTTATAATGTGCGTAAATAATCACATCTATTTTCTTGAGTGGCTGGTTTGTTCAGTCCTGTCTCTTATAGTGATGGTTCTCTGTAGCCAGTCAGCAACAGTCTGCAGTGTTCATCTCATGTGATACCTTGATTAATTATAACCCTATCCCGTAGGCTGGGTCTTTGCACAGATCTTTAAATGTCTTTAAAAAAAGTGTGGAATTTTAAAATGCTGTTTTCCAGACCTGGAAAAGTCTTGAATTTTGTGTGAGCTCAGCTCCCATTCACTTCATATGTAGAGTTTGTGTGCCAGTGTTTGGCATCTGAAATCAGCAGAGTTTATGGAGACTCGTATTCAAAAGAGAAGGCTCCTAAAGTCTGTGTCCTAAAGCATTGTTTAAATAGGCTCTTTCAATAGAATAGTTCCATGTGTATGTGATCCAAGGTGAGGTCATTTATTTAACATGGAGAATGTGTGCCAATTTTTTGGCAACATTGACCGAAGACGAGAAATGCATGATAAAGGTGCGTCTTGTGTCTAGTCTAAAGGTAGATGTTGGCAAATGTAAGCTGGACTAGAAATACAGTTACAGATCAGGCTTGTGACCATGGCAAATAATTTTGGAACACAGTTGAGTGAAAGAAGTCAAGACGTTATTGCATACTCTTACTGTGGATGGAAGTACTGACATGACTGATATTGCACAACAGGCCACCTTCATCTGTGGAGTAGATGCCAATTTGCATGTTACATGGGAGTTATTGGACATTAAATCGATGTATGCGACAGTGACAAAGTACATTTTGGAAAATGTATGCTAAAGTATTACTGACATGAAGCTGCATGGAGCAAACTTACTGGACTTACAACAGATGGCGCACCAGTGATGTGCAGTGAAAAAGTGGACTAGTGGGAAGGATGACAATAAAGATGCAGGAGGAGAAGTGTATTGGTGAGTTAACAGCATACCAATGCATCATAGACCAGGAAATGCTGTGTGGTAAACTCTTGAAAATGGAACACAAACCGTGAACTTTGTCTGAGCTAAAGGTTTAAATCCCCAGCAATTTCAGTCTTTCATGCAGGTAATAGATTCAGTTTACTGACATTCCTTATTATAAAGAGGTGCATTGGCTCCACAGGGAAATCCACACTTCATGGACAGTAAAGGAAAAGACATGTTTGTGGGATGAAATGAGTTGGCCTTCCTGGCAGACATGCTGGCTCATTGCAAAGTCTTACTTAAACCTTCAGCTCCAGAGATGTGACCACACGATCACTGACATGTTTGATGCGGTGAAGGCATTTTAAGGGAAGCTGCTCTTATGGCAGACACAAATGATCTCCACTGTTAAACCTGGTCTGAACACTCTCCCCCTTTGTGTGACAGTTACTCCCTGTTTGACCCACTGGCAATGTTTGTGAATGATAAATAGTGTAACAGTCATCTGTGAAGGAGTGCTGGACAGAAGATATTTGAACTGTTAGCTGTTAGTGGGTGACACTACGGTGGCCTGCGAGGACATCCATGCCACCGTCTCTCAGCTCCAGACAACACTTCTGTAGTCCCTCATTATCATCTCTGCGGACTTCAATCACTTATTCTGTCTATGTTGTACAATAATTCAATTGTTGTATATCTGTCTACTGTGTTTTTCTACTCTTTGTATTTAGTTGCTGTATTCTGAAATTTCGCCAAGTGGGACAATGAAAGTATATAATCTACCGTATTTTCATGACCATAAGGCGCACCTAAAAGTCTAGGATTTTCTCAAAAATTGATGGTGCGCCTTTTAGCCCGGTGAGCCTTTTGTATGGATTACGGTAATATTGGTTGTCAGT
>JAPTHA010000009.1:287619-302298 GCA_029814585.1 Gymnapogon annona
GTGATATCGGCAAATATCGTATCGTTCTCCAAAGAATCGATATCGTATCGTGATGAAACTGGTGATTTACACCCCTATCAGCAGTCAACCACCATGACTACTCATGGATTAGTAATTGATTATTGTCCAACAAATAATGTCACAGTCAACCAGCATTTTTATGTTATTTTTTTCTCTATTGGTGAATCAATTTGATAAAGTTTCAAACGTAGGTATTTTACTTGTAGACCAGTGCATTTTGTGCATTTAGAAGAAAGTACAGTCAAACCTCGGTGCTCGACCATAATTCGTTCAAGAAGTCTGGTCAAACACTGATTTGGTCGAGTAACAACTTAATTTTCCCCATTTGAAATAATACAAATAGCATTTAATTCGTTCTTGAGTGTGAAATTGCTTCCTATTTGATAAACCTAATGTTATTTATACATCACATTAAATAGAAATAAAGAAACAATAACAAATTGTATGTAAATAATAGTAACATATAATAAAATATAACCAATGTAATTTTTTTTCTTCCCTTTCGGTGATTCTGTTGTTTGGTCATTGCCATCACTCCTACTGCGACATCACTTGATTTTATAATATCCATTTGTATGAGTTCCTTCTTGAATTGCATAGTGGTACACACAGTTTTACGTTTCAGACCACCACCAGTATCACTGCTTTTCTTCTGAGACATTATAAGGATGCAATGGAAATAACAAAATAAAAAATAACGCAGCAAGTCGGCAGACCCCTTCAGTCACTTGGGTATCTTCGGATGGCCAAGTAAAGCAGTCAGGTGGCCAAGTATGTATGTATGTAGAGTACTTGCATTGGGTCGATTGTGCATATATCTTGCATAGCTTCAGATCTTCCCAGCAGTCCTTGCAGCTAAAAGCCCAAGCTCAACCCTGCCATTTCAAAATTAACTTCAACACTGACTTGTGTAGACGATGGTAAAAGATCATGCGTATGTTCCTGTTTCATAAGGACCCACCCAATTCTATGGAGAGTGAGTGAGTTTTTTTATAGTATGACATCATCAGGCAGAAAGAGTGAGATCCTCTCCAAACACGCTTGCTCACTTTATCTGACTGTGATATTGCTTGTTTCATGCTTTTATACTGTATGTTAAAAAATATACTGTTACTGCATTCATCTTATATAGTTGAACCGTATATGTTCTATTAAACTTTTGCACGTGTTTCAGAGGTTGAATTACTTTTACATGTTCTCATAAGTTCTCATCTCTTCGTCTTCCATCACCTCTGTTTACTTACTAGCTATCCATTACTGAGGCTTCCCCTGCCTGGGACGGGTCCTGTAGAGTTCACCACAGGGGTGCGAGATTACAGTGTTCCTTCCCATGAGCCCCAGGGAGACCTTGGTGAACGGCCTGACTGGGTAAGAATAGAGAGAACACAAGACTCATAATGTACATAATAACAGTGCAGGTTCTTCTTCATTTTGAAGAAATGGGCTAGATTTGCTTGATAAGTTATAATACTATATATGCATTATAATTGGGGAAGTCTTTAGTCCTTTTTTTTCGTCTTGTGAGTGTGCATTAAAATGGCTCAGTTGCCTCAGCTAAGGCCCTGCCTTTGCTTTCACAGAGATGTCCTAAATGTGGTAACAGACTACCCTCTATTAGTAAACCTCACCAATTGCAGCCCATTCTGAGAGGTGCAAAGATGCTCAATTTTTGCAGTCTTTTCAAAATGTTGAAAGTTTTAAAAAATACTAAAAATTGACTCTTAAAATGAATCCCTGCTTAGGAGGATTAGCAGTGAGCAAAAGGAGCAATGTGTTGTTTGACAGGGCCAGAGTATATTAGCCCTGCTTACTTTTTCACTTGTTATGTTATACTTTTTTCATTACCTGTAGGCTACATTGTATAAACCTGAAATATGAATTTTGTCTTCATGCAAATCTAGAAACAGCACTAACTGTTGTTGTGTGTGTGCTGTAGTACCGTGGTCTCCCAGTGGCCTACATCCAGCAGGTACTGGTGAAGGCAGCAGTGTCTCCGTGGGACAGCAGTCTGGTACCAGTTGATGTGTTTCGTTCACCACTGGGCCGAGTCTTTAACCTTCTGGAGGAGATCCGAAACCATGTCCACCAAGACAGGTAAATAGTCTCATGGTGTAAGCTGATATAATATTTTCTCAGTGGATCTTTTAAAATACTTTTACCGCTCCTGGTTTGCTTTACCTTATGGTTAGTTTTATAAATACAGCAGGTTAATGTAATTTATAAAAGACTAAGGGCAGAGAGGCTGCTGCTTGCATAGCTCTCTTACAAAGTGCTTTCTTCTATATTTCCTGTTAATACTTTTACCAACTTTCATCAGAGCCTTTCAAAATGAATATATCACCGACAAGACCTTCTATGCATTGGATTACAGAGCCAGGAATCTATAATGAGGGATTAGATCCGTTCCCACAACATACCGGAGATGATAGCCAGGCTGCATGGCTCTCCTTGGATAACAATCTGAACGAGAGGAGGCATAGGCAGCAGAGGGACCGCAAGCAAAGCAGGGGTGCCAGACAGGTGTATTCGTGAGGCTTAAGAGATGGCTGAACAAGCTACCACTACTCAGCATTTTCCTGTGTAATGCCCAATCACTAGCCAACAAGCTGGAAGAACTAAGGCTCCACATCAAGGAAAACAAATTTGTCAGAGACTGCTGCATCTTGTTATTTACCAAGACCTGGCTTCACTTTTGACCCTGGTGAACATGTTTTTTTGCCATACTATACATAGTAAAGTGTAATGTTACATCCCCTACACTGGGTGTCATTGCCAGAGTGTGTGCAGGGAGTATTAGTACCATCATGTATGTGTTTATATAGCCATCATGATTATGTAACACAGATGTAAAGACAGAGAGAGACAAACCAAAGCCTCGCTGCAGTGAAGTCGGGGAAATATTCTGAAGCATAACATGACGATTTTTGGTTGAGTAAAAATTACAGTAGTGTGATCCCCACTTGAACTTTATGTGGCTCAATACACCACCCAACTACGAGAAGGTAGTTGAAGTGTATTTTACCCCACATGCTCATGTAACACTTATTACGATCTGGTAATAGAGCACAGGTAAGTAATGATCAATTGTATGACTTGGACCAGCACTAGAAGATACTAAGTTTTTAAGAGTCAAGATATGAATATCAAAAATGGCACAGACAACAACAGTTTGTGTTTTGTATGTAGCTACTTGTATTGAAAGAAATGTGGCACAAATAAATGTACAACACTTTGAGAAAAGCGAATATGAAAACGTGTGAAAAATATATTAAATAAATAAAAAGGCAGCAAAAATAATAAAATTCTCTGGTTCCCAAATAGTATTTTTCGTTGGGGCCCTTCTCTCAATGAATGTCTCTGTCTGGTGTGTCCTACCCCACACTGTTTCACCCTTATCGGGGATTGATGGTGGTTGTTCGGCTCGCCACCTAGTTTACAGTGGGAATCCCAGTAGAAGTCTGGGGAATCGGACGGATCCTCTCACAGTTCCAACCGGACACATTCCCTCAGATGGTGCGGCGTTGCTGCAACACCTTTCACAGTATTCTTTCCAGGGAAAAAAAACCTGACCTATAGCAGGCAAGCACAATGCCATGAGTTCATTAAACTCATACTCGGTATCTATAAATTATAATCAAACTTAAATAGGACATTTCCCTGAGTGGGACGAATAAAGGAATCTAATCTAAATTGTAAAAGTTATTAATTTTCAAATACGCCAATTGCTGTAAATCATACATGATGATGATTTGTACGTCGGATGCCCTTCCTGACACAACACAGTAGACGCTCATCCTGGGAATCGAATCTGGGTCCCCTATGCACCAACCCGGTGCCTTACCAACTGAGCTATTATGAAAATAAACTTTCAAATTTGGTCAAAAATAAGAGATGAAATATCTACACAAATGTAGAGGCATTATGGCTCAGCGTGTTAATCATCTCTCCATGCACTGGTGAAACGGTGAGAAACTGCACTACAAATGTACCTTTCATTACAATGACAGTAACATAAATAGTTCAGTCTTAACAAAACTTAGGTCTTTTTAAGACTTTACAGCAAGCAAACAGTATCAAGTACTCTTACAGCAGTTTAATACGTTTTTTAAACAATATTCATACTCATTGCTGAGTCAGCAAATGAACACCCACAATAGCTTTTCCACATTGTCAGATGGGAACATGCATCAGCCTCTCACGCTGATTTAGAAAACAAAACTACAACAATATACTGATCATTAGATGCTAAACGCCATCTACAATGAATAAAACAAATTTTTATGATTAATTTTTCCTTCTTACCCAACGGATAGTTAAGGATTATTTTTCTGTCTTTGTTAACACACGGCATGCGCTGGAATGATAGAGAATCACTTCCACACCTGGGTAAATAGGGTCACTCCAAGCATTGACTAGAACTGTCAATGTTTGGAACCAGCGGATTTCCAAGTTCACTCAAGTTGCTTTGGTGGTTGACAATCCCTCTCTGACCTCCTGACACAGATATCGGTGTTTGCTGGATCATCCCTTTCCTCTTTACTCTCTGACATGTTAATGGCATTTATGGGTAAATTGCTGTCACCTACACAACATTCAGCATCATGTGGGTCACTTTCAATTTGAGTTTGTTCATTGTCATGTTTGGCTGGGATATTCAATAGGTAAGTACTCTGCATCACTTTGACCACTAGAGTGGGTTTATCAGTTTGAATGGTCTCACCAGTCTGAGTATCTACTGGGTCCTGAATAGAAAGCACATCAGGGGGTTCATCACCTTGTGTAATTTGCTCATTGGACATTGGTAAATTAAGCTGTAATAGACTCCCATGGGGTGTATTGATCTGGGTATTTGGAGGGTGTCTGAAATAGACTGGAATGAGTTTATCTTTATCATCAGAGAAGTGATCGGACTCCATGTCGTTGCTTTGCAGGTTGCTTAATAGACCTATTTTCTTCCGTAGGTACTGTAAGTATCCACATGGGAGAAGTAAGTCGTTATGTAGTGCCCTTAAGGGACCATCCTGCTTTTCAGGTTTGACAGGAAGGGTACCTGCTTTACTCACTACTGCATGGACAGTTGACTCCGACTTGTTTGAAATCTTATGTTTACCCCGAATACGAACATTCCTGATCAAATCGGTCTCCAGCTTCTAAATCCGAGGCTGTAACACGCTTGTTGAATTGTGTTTTGTTCTTGTGTGCTATCTTTGCTGCATTGTCTCTGGCTATTTTGTAGCTTTCCTCAAGCCGTGTTTTAAGTTTTGGACATATCGTATTTTCCAAACTATAAGTCGCTCCGGAGTATATGTCGCACCATATATAAATCACGCTCCAGTATAAGTTGCATTTTTGGGGGGAAATTTATTTGATAAAATCCAACACCAAGAACAGACACTTGGCAACTTAAAATAAAAATAGAATAAAGAACAACAGGCTGAATAGGTGTACGGTATGCTAATGTAACATATTAACAGTTATTCAGATAACTATAGCCAAAAGAACACACTAACAAGTTTACCAAGAACAAAGGGTTTTACAAACTCACACCAGCAATATTTATCTTCGTTTTTGAAGTGTACCTAGCATGTCTAGTATGTCATTCAGTATGTCAGTTGTGCTACAAAAGACTCTAAAACACTGGATTTTCTGTATGCCAATGCTAGGGAGGCATACGCCTCGTCACCACTCCCCCGTCTGGGAAGAGCTGGCTATAGCCTGGTTCATCTCCTGCCTGTTTACTGACCCCTTGTGAACAGGGAACCAGCTGTGACATCCACTGTGAAGAAGTGGACCGAGGATGCTGAAGAGGCCCTGAAGGACTATTTCGAGTCAATGGTGTGGGATGTATTCAGCAAATCCCATGACGTTATGGACATTGACATTATAACTGGCAGCGCGACAGAGTACATCAACTTCTGTTTGGAGAACATTGTACCCAACGGGAGAACATTGTACCCAACAGGACTGTATGATGCTTCTGCAACAACCAGCCCTGGATGTATCCCGAAATGAAGGCTCTTTTAAAAGAGAAGAAGAGGACCTTTAGGTCGGGGAACAGAGAGGAGCTGAGGGCTGTTCAGAGGGAGCTGAGGAGGAAAATAAGGGAGGGGAAGGACCAATAGAGGAGGAGGATGGAAGAAAAACCGGAGGACCAGAACACCTGGGAGGACTGGCCCCATTTGACCTGAGATGGTCTTCAGTGTCCTCCAAACGTGGGAGGAGACATCCCCAGCTGTATCAGCTCTGCAGTAGCCCCTCCCCCGATCTCCCAACACTGCCTGAGTACCCCCCTTAACCCCCCCTACAGTATTCAGCTCTCCTACACCTCCACTGCTTTTCTCAACCCTCCATTGACACAGAGACACACAACACCCCTGCTTGTCCCTCTCACCCTTCCAGGTAAGAAACCAGCTCCAGAGGATAAAGACTAGGAAGGTTGCTGCTCTGGATGGCCTTGGTTCCAGGCTCCTCAGGTCCTGCTCAGACCAGCTGTGTGGGATTGTATAGACATCTGTTCAACCTGAGCCTGAAACTCAGGACGGTACCACGTCTGTGTGTAGTACCGGTGCCAAAACCCCCCCATCCCAAAGACCCTTGCTGCTACAGGCTCTGACATACAACCTTATTAAGTCCCTGGAGTGGCTGGTTCTGACCCACCTGCTTCCCCGGGTGAGCTAGTCCATGGAGCCGCTGTAGTTTGCGTACCATCCTGGCATCGGAGTGGACAACGCCATCATCTTCCTCCTACATAGAGCCATGTCTAACCTGAAGACACCTGGGAGCTCTGTTCAGGTCCTCTTCCTAGACATGAGCTGCGCTTTCATCACCATCAGGCTGAATATCCTGAGGGACAAGCTGGTCCGGTCAGGCGTGGACCACTATCTCCCTGACTGGATTATGGACTACCTCACTAACCGCTCACAGTATGTGAGGACCCCGGGCTGTGTGTCAGACACGGTTCTCTGCAGTGTAGGAGCCACCCAAGGAACGGTACTGGCAGCATTCCTCTTCACCCCTCTACACTGCTGACCTTTCCCACCAATCACCATTTTGTCATCTGCATAAGTTTTCTGATGACTCTGGTATTGTCGGCCTCATCACAGATGAGGATGACACATACAGAGGACTTATCAAGGACTTTGTGGTGTTAGCGAAACCCCCTCCTGATCAATGCCAGTAAGACTAAGGAGCCGGTTGTGGACCTTCGTCTGTGCCCTCACGCACCCCCATCACCGGTGAACATCCAAGGAAGGGACATAGAGACGGTGACATCTTATAAGTACACTTCTTATAAGTGATCCCCTCAACAACAAACTGGACTGGACTCACAGCACAAACGCCCTCTACAAAGAAGGGCAGAGCAGATTGTATCTGCTCAGGAGGCTGAGGTCCTTTAGGGTGCGGGGAGAACTCCTGAGGATCTTCTACAACTCTGTTGTGGCACCTACCATATTCTATGGCGTGGTCTGCTGGGGGAGCAACATCACAGCAGCTGACAGGAAGAGGATGGACAAATTGATTAAGAAGGTCATCTCCGTCCTGGGATGCCCTCTAGAACCTGTGGAGGAGGAAGAGGTTGACAGCCAAGTTGGCCTCCATCTTGGTCAAAGATTCTCAACCCCTCAAACACACCCTGACTGCACTGAGGAGTTCCTTTAGTGACAGACTGAGACACCCCAAGTGTGTGAAGGAGAGGTATCAACAGAGGTATCTCACAATTGACAATGACTCTTTCTTGATCTTGTTGTACAATCTGTTCTTTTCTTTCTTTATATTTATAATTTTATATTATTAGGACTTTTTTTTTTAGGAATTTTCAGAATCTCTTGTGTGTGTGTCTTGTGTGTGCTGCTGTAACCTGAAATTTCCCCAAGTGGGACAAATAAAAATAAAGTCCTCCCACAGACACTTTGCTAATGTGCGGGCCTTTCGGTTAAATGTGAGAATGGCAGCTGCATATTTGGTAAAGTGGGCTGTGATGACAAGGATGTCTTTGTTACCACTCTTAACAGGCTGAGGTAAAGGAAGTTGAAGGGGCTTTGTGGTTTTAATGTTGACTAAAGGAGCAGCTCTCTCTGGTGGCATTTTCCTCCGCGCACACACCTACCATAAGTCCTCATCTTTCTCAGTCAACGGCCGTTCTTGGCCAGGAGAATCTGGTTCTGACAAGATCCACTGAACAATCCACCCCCATATGATCGTGAAGACTAGTCAGAATTATTTCAAGAAGTTCAGCTGATACAAGCTGGTAAGTGGTTTTAGGACCAACTTGACGTCATTTGTACAAGACAAGGCAACTTAGTTCTCTTAAAAAGAGGAGGAAATCCAGGAGCTCATTCCGCAAGGTAGAGGGTAGAGCGTCACCATGCTCAATTTGGCTGATACCATGCTTTATACATGGGTTAGCATGAGCTGAACACTGATTTATTCTTTATGTATTGTAATTTCCAGCTGAAATGGACTTGACTCTTCATTTTGTCCACAGTACACCAGTTTAGTTAACTTAATCAGTCTGACACCATAACCAAATCATGGGTAGAGAACTGTATGTGTTTGTGTTGTTGTGGTGAGCTGAACACTTTATTTATTCTGTATTTATTATGATTTCCAGCTTAAATGGACAGATGGACTTGGTGTCTTGTTTCCAATACTCCGGCTTGTTTGTGTCCTCTGCCTCTGTTATGTATAGTTTGCAGAGTTCGATGATGCTACTCATTTTATTATTCCTGTTTGTTTGATTGGATGAGGCTGAGAGCACGTAGGACCCGTGTGTGAAAGTGTGAGGTAAACAGACGAAGTTGACGTGGTCCAGTGTCGGTGTCATGTCTCAATTTAACGAACACAGCACCCTCATCCAAGCTTGTCGAGATACTTGGCTTTCACAGATGTTTATATCCTTTTTAATCCCAAGGCTCCTTGTTTTTGCCCCTTTTGTTGTTTAAATTTTAATTAAAAAAATTGTTTTGACCTAACTTTGTCTTTATGTCCCCTCTGATAATGAGTGTTCAATCTGAGATGTCATAAAGTGATGTGTATAAAGGAAGGCTCATCAATATTTGGTCAGTATATGTTTGCAATGCATAACTTAACATTTTGAATAAACCACCTTCTGTATGGGTGATCATTCACTCAGAGTCAAATTTTATTCTTCTATTAATGAGAAATGCTATGCCTCTCTGCCTTGAATTATAACAGGCTGAGTACACCTGAGGAAATAAGGCTGTAGGAAGTGCATCTGTTCATGTGCTTGATAGATTAATTACCTGCAATAAAATAATGTTTGACTGTAGCTCCTGAAACTCCTTGAAAATTTTCAATCTCTTTTCACTAGAACTAGCTCCATTCACTTTCCAGGTGACAAACGTCAGGTGCTCATAATCTGATTGTTGTGTTCTATGATTGTGGAGAAGTGAACTACTACTTACTATTCGTCACTGATAAGAGGTCATATATAGACTTTCATTCAGTAGTTGTGTTATTACTTCCAAGATGGCTCCACAAATAGGCAGCCTCTTACAGCAGCTCCTAACTATTTTTCCTACTTTAAGCTTTTCTGCGTAGACTCTTGTGGTCATGTTAATTGGACTCTTGTATGACATGGACATGCATAATTTTTTAAGTGTTTGTGAGGGTAGTAGCCGATTTGCTACTCCCAAGGACCTTGTCAACACCACAACAGGTGATCTCATGGGCCACTCTGTTTTTTACAGTCTTACAGGAAGTTTTACAGGGAGAGCAACTGATTAATCTAGAGGACTTACAGCATCGGAGGAGTGGTTGCAGAGCTGGCGCAATGTACCGGACAGAACCTGACAACTTTGCAAATTCAAATTGTTTTTAATTTTTTATAGGATGTAGTAAAAAAAAAGTATGCAACCCCTTGAAGTTTCCTACTTTCTGCATGAAGTGGTCAATAAATGTGATCTCATCTGCATCTGACAAACGGAATGTTGTCTTGCTTACTGTGCTATGCCAATCATTTGTGAACCGTCCTTTTGTCTTCTTTCAGCACTGGGGTTCGAAGTCTGGAGACCCTATGTCTCCAGGTGTCAGACCTGTTTCCGGGGTTACGACGGATGCAGTCGGTACTACCGGAGCATGGCTGCCTTCTTGTATCCCCGGGAAACTACTGGCAGAACCAACGAGAACTGTTTGACTCTGACTCCGACCTCCTAAAGACCATTCAGAAACATGAACCAAAAGGCCTGCACACCTCGGCCACGCTGCGAGGTAGGGATACAGAGAATACTGCAATACTGAACTGCCTGTGCATAATCAGAGGTGAGCCTTTGCAGTCCATAGACTGAAATCACAAATACACCTCAAAGAGCTTTGAGAAAAATAAGTGTGAGTAGGCAAAGAGTTTAATGAACAAACATTTAAACTTTTACCATTTCCATTGGTTTGGCTTTCCAGTCATCATTCCCTAATCTACGTGAAAATCCAAATAAATTGATGGATATTGGAGAAATTAATTTTATGAATGTCATGAAGTAAAGTTGAGAAAACCCAGTCAGTGGTTTTATTGTTTCCATGTCTCTGAATTGTAGGAGTTCATTTATTTGGTCTTTTTAGTTTTCCTGGGACATTTGTTTTTGCTAAACCTTTTGCTAAAAGGAATTTTTCTCTCATTAAGATTCTTTTAGCCACCATCCCTAAATTAAAATAAGATCATTGTGGAGAGGATAAAAAGTAATTCAATTACTTTTTTTCAAATCTGATGTTGCACCTGGTCGCCTGTGGACTTGTCACAAGCTTTTTGGCTGTTGCTTGCCAATCTGCTCTCACCTGTTTAACACTTGTACATTAAAATATAGTCAGTCCCTCCAGGAACATTTTTTTTTAGTATACGGACCAAAGTCCTTGATCATGCAATAGAATATGCAGGGTTTTTATACTATGAAATTGCAAGAATTTTGATTATTGCTGATAATTATGTTTCGATGACAATAAATAAATAAATAAATCTCCCACATCCTGTTCCAACGAGATTACTGCTAAATGAAAGTGACTAATTACATTCTATAAGTAAGCATACAAGCAGTAAATATATACAGTGGCATGAAGAAGTTTGGGCACCCGTGATAATTTTCAAGATTTTCCTTTATAAATCATTGGTTGTATGGACCAGCAATTTCAGTTTAGATTTAGACAATTTAATATATCATATAGCAGACAAACACAGAAATATGTGAGAAGTGAAAAAACGTTTATAGGAGTTACGGAAAGTGTGCAATAATTATTTAAACAAAAGTAGGCAGATGCATAAATTTGAAAAAATTTGAAAATTTTCTTAAGTTTAGTGTCAAGCCTTATCCTCTATTTAGGAGCCTACAACAACTCACAGTATGTACATAATATGTACTGTCATACTGTACATATTATATTCAATCATACTGAAATTTCCCCGTAGGGGACTAATAAAGGTATAAAGGTATCTAATCATACATAGAATACATATTTTTTGCCATAGCTATATGCAACGGGTTTTAACTTCACAACATTAATAATCTAAATAATAATAGACACGGTCAATGACAATGTGAGACATGATGGGAATTGGTCTGGCCCTAATTCAAGTCATTTTTTTCAGATCTCCCTGCTCGGATTGCAGCAGTTTATTTCAGTGTAATGGTGGAGACATTTTTACATCCCCCTCTGTTAGCATTGTGGACATTGAGTAGTGGGTCTCCTCTGTTCTGACAGCTTAGATTGCTGTACGAGGCTACAGAGAGACTATGAGTGCTGTGAAATGGGAGAGGGGCTTACAGCAGCACTCAGGGCTTGTTGAGAACAGTAACTATAAAGATATGTGATTTCACACTACATATTGCGTCAGTACATGTGTCAAGTTACAATGCAGTATTTTTTCAATTTAATGCAGAAAAATGATCATGAGACAATTACGGATAATGGTTATGAAATCATACAAGCTCTGCATATTTTACTTATTTTGCATGGAAATATGCTATTATTGCAATGAATATACACCCTTTTTGAAAAAATTTAACCCCCGTGTAATGTCCACAATTTTCTTGACTATGCATTGAATTATGCAATCACAGAATTGTGTTTTTCTGGTTGGACTGTTCATTAATAATAATACTAGAATAGCACTCAGAGCATAGACCTTTTGCCAATGCAGCTTAGTTCCCCACCATACTGTGATTTACTCTTAAAATTAATTCCTGGACTTTAAAAACATATGCCATTAGAATTAGATTTGCATGGATATTCATTACTTTTTTATCATTTTTTATACATATATTTCATATTTTTTGCCAACATATAAAAAATAATTTATCTTTACAACTTTAGAAATGCTTTTATTCCATTTCTTTTAACACATTCAACAACTTGGTTGCACAACCAATATTGTGTAAAAATGTAAACATAATACAATACAACATAATGACAATCCAAGACAAAGTCAGATAGGTTTTGTAATTATTCTAAAATAATCTATTAAAAAATTCCTGGATCCAGACAGTGATCTGGATCACCCCTAAAATCAAATAATTTATTCCTTCCCAACCCGACTCACGGGTTACCCATTCATCCCATATGCAAAATCCATTCTGATGTATGGATGTTTCCCTGTGGAAGTGAAACTTAGGACTCTTCCTAGAACCGGACCTGCTTCTATGCTTCTTTTATACATTGGACCTTGCATTGGATTTTCACAACTTGTAACCTCAGTTCGCTGAAACAGCTGGCTCCATCAGAGCCACAATAACTCTGTTTTAAGTTTGATCCATCATATCAGCCGTTGCACACTTGTGTAAAAAGGCGATGTGTATGGCATATATTAATGTTTCTGTCAGACTTTGAAGAACTGGTGGTGCTGCATGTAATTTTCTTTTCTTACTTGAGAGTATCAAGTTGCAAATGTGAGCAAAACAGTCGCACCATTGAGCCTTACATTTTGTTTGAGTAAAAAAATGTTTTGTTTTTAATTGTCAAAACTCCTTTTTCTTTTTCTGTAGTTCTTGATTTAAAAACTGTCAAATGAATTTAACAGCCAAGATTGTCTCTGTTTTCCAGACCTGCTGTTTGGTGTCCCTGGCAAGTACACCGGTGTCAGCCACTACAACAGGAAGAGAGTGGTGACATATACAATAACTATAGTCCTGTACAGATACGATGCAAGGTCAGTCATTTTGCACCTCAAGAGAAGACAACACAAGGCTGTCTGGCTTCACTATGCATTTGCTGTTGGGTTACAGGTCTTTTGTTATAGAATAAGTCATTCCGTCCATATAATGCTGTTTTTTGTTAACACTTTAACAGCAGTCATGTTGCTGTGTCAGATTCTCTGGCTCATAATTGAATTTCATGCATGTATTAGTTTATTGTTGTTCAGGAGATGTTTGTCACAAGACCATTTTTCTTATTTTTTTTTTTCGCATTCATTTTAGAGAATTATTCCGTCGTGCTTAATAACAGCTCATGTAGATGAACGGCATGTTTCATCAGCCTCTTCCTACTGCACATTTACCTGTACTATACCATGACACTTTTAAGTAGGTAGCTTTAATTCAACATTTGATACTTAACTTTAAATTATACAAATATTTACAAAAGTGATCAATTATCAGTTTTAACATGTGTCTTGGGTTCCCATGGGGTCTTAAAGTCTTATAGTCTTGAATTTACAAATCTGCCTTTAATAACTTTAACAAAATCTCTAAGAGGTGTTAAATTTGATATAATAGATCCTGAGTTATATTGTCATAAACCTGTTCCCTGTAGCTCCAAAGAAAGTAATGTTACCAGCCTGACAATTTATTTGCACATTGGGAACCAATTATCGACAACTTTGAACCCCCGTTGAGAAATAACCCAGAACAGTGAGAATCAAAGCACTGGGCTAAGTAAACTTCTTAAATTCCCAGAGCCATGATTTTTTTGTAGTGTGGCTGTGAAATTGACATTACATTCTGTTCTAAATAGTCTTTTAAGTTTACATTTAAAAACCTGCAGCAATCTTATGTGTCAAATAGGTCAGTGTATTGTTTGAATAGTAATTAGCATGCCAACCAGCTACCTGTACACTGTTCAGCCACCTAGACTAGGTAGATACAATGATGTATTTGTATCGCTCAAATACTTTCATGTTTTTGTTGTTATTTTGTCACACAGAGAACAATAAATATTTTGATGGCATTTGTTGCCATTGCCTCCTGTGTTATAGAAGCTTACAAATTCTACCTTTCGATTAACCAAGAATCTGTGTCTGCACAAGTTAAACCCAAGTGCTTTATTTTTGTTGTAAATACCCCAAATGGTTTAAAATTACTTGGATGAAACAGACTGGAGTGAGGCTTGTTTAAAGGCACAAAAACAAACAATAAATACAGGGTTAAAGCTACTTTAGTGTAAATGGCTGATGAGGACGTATATAACCCCTGTTAAACTTCATCATATGTCCGGGAATATTCCAGACACATGTACTAAGTGTCTAAATGAAAAAGGAACCCTTCTTCATTGTCTTTGGGAATGTCCAAGGATTCAGAAATTCTGGAAAGATGTAATCAAATGTCTGTCAGAGGTGTTTAATGTCAACATTCCTCTAAATGTTAAATTATGTGTACTGGGAATTTACCCAGTGGGCTTCACACAAACACAGAAACAGACTAAACTACTGGACTTTGGACT
>JAPTHA010000009.1:318725-334231 GCA_029814585.1 Gymnapogon annona
TGACATTTCGTTACCAGATTCACTGTGTGTGTCTGTGTAATGACAATAAAGGAAGTCTAAGTCTAAGTCTAACTTTGCGCTCCAACTAAAGCAGCTGATGTTTAGTGTATGTACGGCCCATCAAGTAGCAGAGCTCAGAAGACCTCAGTGTTTCGTCACGTTGATTAACCAGTAAAACCCCTGGAGTTGGATCAGTGACGGTCAATGGACAGACTGATTTGTACTTTTGTATTGATATATTCATTAAAAAAGTAATTTTTTCCTTCGGTTTTAAGTGTTAAAATATTATTGTACTCTGAGCTTTCATGAACGCCATGCGATCACTAAAAAAAACGTTAAATAGACAGAAAAATTCAATAGGGAGCTGCCACAAAAGTAGCACTGGTAGCAGATGTAGGCCTGAAGTTACAAGAGGATGACAATTTCTGATGTAAACATCAAATGATAAGAATTGCTTCTGGTAGGAACATGTCACTTCGCTTCTGTTTGTGCTCTAGTGTGTAAAATGTGACACATAATGCATTGACTGTAGAGAACAAACATCTGCCGCCAACTCAGGAGATCTGAACTAACCCTGTTATCCACTACTGCTCTATTTTGTATTGTTTATTTCCACTTGTCAGTATAGACACGTTGATTACACTCCATTAGTTTACGCTACCATATTTGGAACCAGTACTTACAAGCTAGATACACAATACTCAACTAGAAACTATTAAGCTGATAATACAAACAACTGTTGAACCAGTTGCTTTTGTGTTCTGTCTACCTGCTGCTCCCTAATGTCTACAAAAGCCAAACCTTGGAGGCTGTAGTGTTGGGGTTCTTGCTGCAGGTGGCAGTAGTGATGCCATGACGCTGAAGGACATGCTCTGCATGTTTCAACACAGCTTCATAGCAGAACTTCAGGTGAAGCTGCAGACACACACACGAATCGAATCAAAGTTCATTCATACAGTGCCAAGTTACAACAGCTCTATCACAGCGCTTTACATATAGAGTTGGTCTAATCACACACACAGACACACACACACATCAGCACAACGTTGAATTAATAAATGCTATTCAGTAAGATGAGAAAGTCTCAGGTTTAATTCAGGCGTTAGTAAATGTTCGGTTCTTTGATATTTCTTTCAAGTGAATCCAGTTCAGATTATCTAGTCCGATGCTTTAGATTCAACATTTAAATGAAATCTAAACCTAAAGCACAAATCCACTCAATCGGTAAATGTAGCTGTGTTCTTCACCTTCTCCTGGAGCATGTTCTTTCTCTGTTGTCTCATCTTCTTCACCAGCAGAGGGAGATCTGGGATACTGTTTCCTGCTTCCAGTTCCTGCAGGGCTGCGTACAGCAAACAGAAGGCGCCAGTACGTCCCACACCCGAACTGCAAAAACATGATAGATGAGATGATGAAGAATGCTTTCAATCCTGTCCTGAACAAAATATAAATGCACAAACGACTTCAAAACCAACCATTATTGGTAAATGTAATGAAAAGTTACATTGACCAATAATGAAATATGCCCAAAAATAGTGTTTATAAGTGCATTGTGTGATTTGTTTCAGTTCTCATGAGCATTACACCTAGTTGCTCAGTTAGCAACATCAATGTTGCACTTTTGTCAGAAGTCAAAGTGCAACACATGCCACAGACGAGTGACGAGCACTTTTGAAATGTTCAAAACCAGACAGCATATTCTGGCTCCAGAAAACACACACTTGCTCCAAACTGCACTGCGGGAGGAATGTTAGTCACGTTTCTGTTGCTTGAGTATTATGACAAGACCGAGATAACATTTGATTGGTAAATGTTTCCCGATTGCTAAAAAAATATTTTAAGGAAAAAATCAATGTATTTTTTTTTAGTTTACTGTAAATGAAAGATGACACAAAAAACTATGACAAACAGACAAAGTCACCTGCAGTGGACTACAACAGGTGTGTGTAAAGGTCTCTGGTGGAGGTAATGTCCATGGACCTCCTGGATGAAGCGAAGCAGACTGCTCTTGCTATCAGGTAGACCCCTGAAAACACAAAGAAATCATGACACATTGCAATCAAATGTATCAATAGATATAATTGTACAGTCCTGACAATAATAATCTGTCCCATTATTAACAAATTATTTACAGTATACTGGAAATGAAAAGCACGTACAGCTCGGGCCAGGAGGTGAACTGGAGATGGACGACAGTGCGCTTCAGGCTTTGGTCTCTGTACTGCAAACTGATCATGCGCTCCATGTGGGTGGGCGTCGACTTTTGAGTGGTTAGGCTCAGTGTTATTGGTCCCTGAGAGAGCTGCTGGCCACGCTCTGTGGGGAAGTAGCGCAGAACCTTTCCCTGAGGGACATCCACAGATAAGAGAGTGATGAAATGAGTATCACTAGTCAGGCTCACTCCTGAGCTTCAATACTCTAATGGGTACAACTCACATAACAGATAGTACTCAAAACAACCCTCACTGTTTCATATCAAACATTAAGAACTAAGAAATAAAGCTAGCATGCAACATATTTTCTAGTAAGATCTAATAATGCAGCTGGTTATTTGTTTGTATGGTGCAACATTACACAAGCAGAGGTACCAATAACAACCAGAGCTTTAAAATGAGCTAAAAATATTAGTACAGTTATCATAGCAGCTTTAAAACTTGAACCATTCGACCGCTGATACAGAGGCCCTTGATTCAGACCAAATTGTTTTAAAAAACTCTTCCAATTAATAATCTTAGAGATCTTAACCACTGTACAACATAGGGACCTGTGTCATGATGCATAACACAATACCTGAGTCTTTTCTTTTTGATCCCAGCAACACAGACTGAAAGGTTGTGCATTGATGTAACTTACAATGTTATCATTATTTATGACCATCGTTTTTATTAGTTGTTTTTTATTACACTTGACTTTATTGATTTTATGATTGACTGATTTTATTATTGCATCTGTTTCTCACTATCGGTTTATCTATTATATAACAGCACTGATGTCCAACAAAAGGGTACAATAAAAGTGTAATGCACAGGATTGCAAATGATCTCCACCATGGAGTTTTGTGTTATTACATCTGCAATAACATACAAGCCCAGTAATACTCATACCAATTTTTTTTCTGACATTATTTGTTCAATGATACACAAACAGCTGCTGGTTACTAGACATATTAATCACTTTTAGACCGACAATGAACATTTACTACTACTATCATAAAATACACTTAGCAATTCAGTAAGTATTCAATATGATAATGTAGTAAGATAATTTGGATTTTGCTGGTTCATTCACACAACATCAATGTATGCAGTTTTTTATTTTGCATATTTTTATTAAGGCTGTATCCATTTGGTAAAAAAGTCCTATCGAAGCAATATTGTGACTACAAGTCTTCCTTGATAACAAAAGAAAATGTTTATAAAAGGTACATTTTGTTTTCCAATTCAAAAATAGAAAAGCCTATGTACTTTGCTTTTGCAATGTTGGATGCATCAAAGCATCTCTATTCGAAAACTCGGTAGTAAGCTGGTCCCAGTGACACTTTTAACTCCACATCTCACCTTCAAAGCTGGCACAAGCTTTTATTTGGATTTATGGATGAACTGGTTTAATATCACCAATTGAATAAACTGATGGTGACTAGAATAACATTTTTTTTTAATCTTTCAGGTGAACAAACCATTGACAGTCTGCTTTGTTCTAGCTCTATATGTAAAGTGCTGTGAGAAAATTTCTTGTTAGGATTTGGCATCTAAATAAAATTTCATTTGATGCATTAAAAGTTTAATGGGTATTGTTTCGTGGATTCAACAGTTACATAGGCCGACACTAACTATAGTTACAACTCATTAGTGGGACATGTCTAGTAACTTGTTATACGTTAGTCTGACTATTTAAAAATGCCACAGAAGGTAAAATGGATCAGTTTAGAGACAGCATTTCTGAGTTTTTTTTGTTAGAATATACTTTATATAACCAATATAACTATAAAGAACTAGCCAGTGAATCAGTAACAGCAGAAGTGAGGTGAACATAGCTACCTTCTCCACCTCCTGTTCTGACACCAGCATGACGATCAACGACACTTTCTGTTCATACACCATCAGCCAGAAGTCAGCCGCAGTGCCGGTGAGCGGGGCTTGTGTGGCAATAAGGCGTGGGCAGTATGGCGACAGCTCCTCCACATAGCTGGCATTGATGTAGTCATCCTTGCCTGACTGAAGCACCACACGGTTGAGATCATAAGGCATGACTTCCTGGTGGCGGTTCTTCATGGTGTAGCAACGGGCGATGGCAATGGAGAGCTGCCGGGCATCTTTCTCTTGTTGGTCTTGGAGCTCTTTCCAGCGAGCGTCCAGCACCGACAGCCCGCCTTCACACTCTGATGGCTGCTCTAAAGAATCTACCTGGGCTCTGTAGCGTTCCAGTTCACCATAGAGACGAGCAACACGTTCAGGGGCTTGGTATGGGTCACCCTGGATCAGAAGAACCCCCTGGGAGTTCTTTTTACGTCTCTCACCATCCTGTGGATCAGCTTTAGTTGGCTGGAGCACATTAGTAGGGGCTTTGGTTCCTCCTGGTTGGCTTTCTGGACTTGAGGAGAGCAGGTCATCTGTGCTTGAGTTCTGACGCTGAAACAGAGCTGTGGAAGGAGATATCGTAGAAGGAGACCTCAGTGTGGGGTTGGGTGTGACCCCTGAATTGGTAGGGGTGGGTGCCGGTCTCTGCTGGGGATTGACACTCAGAGAAGAAGGTCCTGGAGAGGGGGATGGGGAAGGAGAAGGGGAAGGTGAGGGAGGCACAGTGTTGGATGGTGGAGGCACTGAGGGACCTCCTGGTGAAGGTTGGACCATGTGCTGAGTTGGGAGAACATGTGGACCATGAGGACGCAGTGGAGGTGGCTGCTGTGGAGCACTTGAAGGTAAATTGGCTCCTGGGCCTGTGGGGTACATGGTAGGGGGCTGTGGGTGAGTCATGTGAAGCGGCGCCTGTTGTTGGGGAGCAGCAGGTTGGGGGGCCAGGGGTTGCTGAGGGATCACTGGAGCCCCTCCAGGGAAGCACACAGGCCCCGACTGTCCAGGCTGAGGGTGATGTGGTGGCGGTAGAGTACTAGGGGGCACCTGAGGCATGGGGCCTCTTGGAACCATGTGAGGCTGTGAGGCAGGGGGCAGTTGTGGTCGCATTGTGGGGTGAACACTGGGAGGAGGCAGATAGTTTTGAGAAACAGGTGGAACTGCTGAGGTGGTGGCTGGCAGCTGGGCTCTGGGACCACCTGGGATCTGCATCTGGGGCTGGGGTGCCATCTGCTGGACATTTGGGGGAACTGTAATTTGTTGCTGCTGGGGCAACATGTGCTGTGGAGGGACTCCAGCTGGCAGGTGCATGTAGGGCTGTGATGTAGGTGGTAGTGGTTGGGAGGTCGGGGGAATTTGTGAGTGTGCTGTTGGAATGGCCATCTGGCCATGAGTTGGTCTTGGCATCATCTGACGGTGCGGCTGTGGCATGTAGCCCTGTGGAGTCTGATAGCCCTGACTGACCTGGGACTGGGATGGGTATCCATTTTGTTGATGAGGCTGCAGTTGACCAGAGAACGGCTGTTGGTAGTGGGGGGGTACACCCGGCTGCGGAGGCATATACCCATGTGGATATCCCTGTGTGGCCGGAAGAGATGGGTGTGGGCCTGGAATAGTCCCAGGGACTGGTTGGTAGCTCTGGTTGAGGGGGAGGCTTGGACGTTGAGGGTATTGCTGTGGTGGCTTTTGCTGCTGCTGTGGTTGTGATACTTGACTTTGCATGTGAATGGGAACTCCTGGCTGGGGCAAGAACTGTTGGTAGACCCCCATCTGTGGAGGTACTGCGTAACTTGTTGAGCCGGCAGGTACTACAGGGTGGTGTGTTGTAGGTGCATAGCTGGGGATTGGAGCCTGTATGCTGTCCACAGTGGTGGTGGAGGGCCTAACTGGAGCTGGTGCTCCAGTGTCAGGTGGTGGGGGGCGAGGAGGTGGGGCCTGATAACCTGGTACAGGTGCCTGTGCATGCATTGGCGGTGGCATATGTTGAGCCATCTGAGGGAGGGGTCTGTGTGGGAGGGGTCCCTGTGTCCCCAGAGCACCAGAAGTAGGAAACTGAGCTATCCTTGCCAGGAGTTCTGGAGGAGGCAGGTTGGCAGGAAAGCGAGGAAGACTAGGAGCTGGTGCTCCAGGCCAGGGTAGGGAGCTACTGCCACCAAGATTAGCACGAGGGGGGAGGAAGGCCTCAGGACCAGGCAGGTGAGGTGCAGTGGTGGGAAGGGAAGGGATATCTGGGGGAAGGCTGCAGAGCTCTTCGGGTAAGTCACCACCCAAGGCTAAAATGGCTGCACTAAGCTGAGCCAGCTCGGGATCCTCCAGGCTAGAGCAGGAAGAGTCTGCATCTGTAGCTTTTGGCTGTAGTGAGGGCTTTGCTGCTGTGGGCCGAGCAGGGGGCTTCTTCTGGGTGTCTCTAAAAAGACACAAAACATGACAAGATACAAAAATAAATATCACTGCCAGAGAACAGTTATCTTGAACATCTTTTTGCCAAGCTTTATCCAGACTATGAATAAGAGCAAACAGAGAAAAGAGGATCAAGCACAACGATGGTTTGGGTCATTTCCAATTTGAAAACATTTTTGCATGGTTATGACTTTTTGGGACCGATTTGAGAAAGTTACAAATAACCTGAGCACATCAAGAACAATGGACCTAAAAATCAGGTAAAGACATCCTGAGAACTTGGAATTAAGTGAATAGTAGATTCTGATTACCAAATATAAGTTAGGATATAGGTAAAGCTCACTCATTTCCAAATGTCCAGTACAGTGATCTATTTGTCACACCACACTGAAGTATAAAATGGCATTCCTTTTCATCTGGAGCTGCTCTTTCCACTGTATTGAAAAAGGCTCTTTACTCAAAGCTTATTTTGATCACATGAGCCATGAGCGATTTGAGGAGACCATGAATGAACAAAACAAATTAATGTATAGTAATGTATGATTTGTCCATGACTTAACTAGTCAAAAACTGTGTAAACACCTATACATACATACACATACACATGAGTGTTTGTGTATAGATACACAAAAAAAATACTGTCTATATTCATATACACACAGAAATCGCTTTTCACTGTTTTGACATTACTTTCCCTTGTCCAAAAAATTAAAAAGCCATTTTTCCAGTAAATTTTAAGTCTGGTTATATCTGTGTAAATTCTTATTCGTCCAGGATAAATGCACCTATAGGAAATTGAATCAGGTCAACTGGGCTGAGTTTTGTCTTGAAGATGTTTCGCCTTTACCCAAGTAGCTTCATCAGTTCATGCAGGACTAGACTAACTGGTCTAGTTATACAATTTTTGAACTCAAATTACAAGTATTGCATAATGACATATACAGAACCATTCAGGCTCAGCTGGAAACATGCAGTTTCACATGATTATGGACAAAGATTCAGACAATTCCAGGTATGATGAAAGTACAGATGAGCTTATAAAAAGAGGGTGATGGAGGAATAGGATGTGAGGGAGACACCCATTCCTGCTGTATTAGATTTAACTGTCCGTTTTACCTTTCCAAGGCAGGCTTCCTCTCCTCTGTTCTGGCCTGACACAGGGCTTTGGCTCTCTCCAAAAGCCGTGATGCTTTGGCCTCCAAGTCATCGTAGAACTCTTTTCCCTCTTGGGACTTCTTCATCAGGTCTTCGTAGGCTTCGTAAGAGCCCACCAGTCCTTGAACAGTGCTGTTCCACTGCTGCTCCGTTTGGCTGAGGCCTTTGCGAACTGAGGCATACTGAACATTGGCCTCAGTAAGGGCCTTTAGGATGTTCTCCTGAGCAGCCAGGTTCTGATCGATGTACACCTTCACCTGTTCATACTTCTTCAGCTGCTCCTCAAACACACGCTGTAAATATAAAGTCATAGCTGTCTGTGGCAGATCTGGTGCAGCATGCACTTGGATGCTCATAATTTATGCAATCTTTGCTTGATTAATATTCATTTCAAATGTTTATTTCAGAATTGAATTTTTTTTCCAAGTTAATTTTGTGCTGGTGCGTACCTTCATGTCACCTCTTTCAGTGGTGACCAGTGTGGAAGTGATGTCGTCCTGCTGGATGAGGTCACGAAGCTGTTTTTCCAATGATGACCTCTGTTCTCTCATCTCCTGCACTTTCCCAAGGATGCGCTTCATACACTGTAGTCCTGCTACCTCCTCTGAACATATAAAGGATTACATTTAAAGGGTATCCTTAAGGTTTTCAACCTAGCAAAGAAACATGATGTTGTAGCACTATGGACAACTCATTCCATCTGTAGATAAAAAGGTCTCATGATAGCGTAACTAAAACCCACTTGTTACCGTATTTTAATGTCATTGTACAATAACTCAATGAATTGTAAATAATAAGTGAATGTTAATTGGCAGTTATTCATTCAAAAAAGCTTTTGAGGATTGACATTGCAGAACTCTCCGTTTCAGTCAACAGTGTATCAGAAGGTAATTAAAGCAGACCATTCCGCTCATTGTTTCCTGCTTTTGATCCAAAGTTACTGGAATATAATGAGAAATGAATGAATGCCAGAGTCAAGGTGAGCTAATTTAAGATCTCATATTTACTAAGAGACCTAAAAACACATGTAGAGCAACTCCATTGACAGATGAATATTTTCAACCAAACCAAAAAAATAATACATATAGTCTGCAAGCCAGGCAGAACTAAACATGCTGACTACTGGTGTCAACAGATGGACCACTCACCAAAAACATATATACATACATACAGATTTTTTTTTCCATTTATTTTTTTAACTGTATTCTTAGAACCTTGTACAACAACTTAACATTTGTCCAATGACAGCAAATGAAAACAAGTCATTAGCCTAATTCTGCACAACAGTTAATATCCCTATTAAATAAATAAACAAATAGATAAATAAATGTACGATTAATTTTCTGATTCTCCAAAAGAAATAGGACTGAACAGAAAAAACATACCAATGAAACCTTTGAGAACTCTAACCCACAGAGGCAGTCCTTACCCTCGCTGAGCTGAGGCTGGGGCAGGGCCTCTCTCAGACTATCCAGTGGACCTCCCAGCAGACGCAGGTTGCTGATGTGCAGGTTCATGGCCCTGTGCAGCTCTGTATTAGTGAAGCTGGCCTTCTTGTGGGCCTCCATGTATTTCTCAAGATCCCTGCGGATCTCGGCCAGGGCTTGGGCCTGTGCTGCCTTGTGGCCTTCACCTGCAGCAGGTCCAACTGTCTCTTGGTGGACCCGCTCACCAGCTTCATCTACCTCTAGGACATCTCTGATCTCCTTTAGTGACG
This sequence comes from Gymnapogon annona, assembly GCA_029814585.1. Taxonomy (NCBI): domain Eukaryota; kingdom Metazoa; phylum Chordata; class Actinopteri; order Kurtiformes; family Apogonidae; genus Gymnapogon; species Gymnapogon annona. The sequence continues at coordinate 328,068 of JAPTHA010000009.1, forward strand.
ACTCCACATCAGTGAAAACACCTGAGAGCACTATAGAGGCACAGACAGTGACAAGTTTTAATTCATAAGACGGAAACTTTACCAATACACAGAACACAGGAGACAGGCTGAAAATGAACAGGAAGGCTCATTTCTAATGGATGACCACACCACTTGGCATTTTTCAGGGTCAAACATATTCAACTACATGAAAATTAGTACAATCCTATGTTTACAATTGTATTAATTATTCTTTGAACACAGCATTGTTATTGGCAAAATGAACTACAAATCTGTGTTTGTAATACATTTTAAAATGACTGGTGTTTTAAATTACCAATGTAATATTATACAACACAACATTCCAGTGTATTGTTTAGGCATATTTTCTGAAACCAAACCAAACTTTGCACAAGTACAACAAATGGCTGCAAAAGTATTAAGTACTCATATAGAACAAGATAAAATGGCAATTTTTAACAATGAACTATGAATCATTATCATCTCTTTAAACACAAATGCAAAGCAATTTTCTTTAAATAGGTTTTATTTTGTTTGATGTTGAAGCATTTATTACTAATTATTCCGCTGATGTGAATGTGATACTTATAGATTTAATAACTGTTTAGTATTTAGAACATATAACTGAAAAACAAACTGAACATTCAACTGAAAAAAATCAATTGAAATTCAATCATTTTAATTGTTTGATAATTTTCAAAGTAACTTTAAAAGTGGCCATTTTATTAATTTAATATATTATTAGCAAAGACTTTTCTATTAGGCAAAATAAAACTATAAATATTAAAAAGGCACATAAGTAAATACATGAATAAATCAACATAAAACAAATTAAGTAGACCAAAATGATAACACCCAGAAACATCTCTGAATGAAAATACACAGAACGAACCCCAACCCTTCCAACAGGTGCATCCTCCATAGGACAACTTCACATGCTCACGTGCTTTGAATACTTTTTTAAAACAGAGCAGAAGAGATTTTTCGGAATAGGTTTTTTTAACAGGCAATGTACAAATGCAGACAATGATGACAGTGAGGCCAGAAAGAAGAAATGAAGTGGAGAGAGAAAACACCAGAAATTCTGATGTTTTACTTAAGGGCAAATAAGTTAATTAAACCAGTTTATTTGTTTTTAGAAATTTTACTTTCCTTCTAACCGCATTTCTTCTGTTCTAAAACCCTGAAAGGATTTTTGGGTGATTTCTACAGGTTTGGAAAGGACTAATAATATTTCAATAGGAAAAATTGATTTGGAAAAGAAAAGTAAATCACAGAATGGGTACAATCATGAAATGAATAAAACATGTGAGGTTCCACTGACCTTATTTTCTGGACATTGATGACATACTGTCTTCATTCCTTCATTCATTGATTTCTACACACCTTTACGTTTGTGTTTTTTGATCTGGTGTAGCACCAACTACTAATTTTGTTTTTCTTCAAAATCAAAAGATGCCACCAGCAAAATTTCAGTACAAAACTGGAGCAAACCATTTTTATTGTGTGCAACTCACCCTGCATGGACTGGATAAGGCTCTTGACGGTGTCTGGCCTGACACTGAGAGCAGCACACTTCTCCATGAGCACTGGAGGAATGTGGCTATACATGTCCAGGTTGTCCACAGACTCTGGCTCTAGACCCAGAGAGTCCATAAACTGCCTGCAGAGGACATCATGTACTGTTGTTTACCAGCTCTGCCAAGGACATGTTTCAAGACTGTATGTTCTATATTCGTCTTCCTATTCAGTCAGTGCTTCAGCTTCAATACTTCAATAATGGTAGAATGTAATCTCATTTTTAAGAGGGCACATAACTTACACACTGATGCATACACAAAGAAACACAGTCTACTTACTCTAGTGTTTCATTCTTGCTTTCAACCTTGGCCATAACATCTCTCAGCAACTTTGCCTTCTCCTCACTGAAAAAACACAGACAAAGACATTTTTAAATGGTGCATTGTGCAGCTGTCAGGAAAACCGTGTGGTGGCCATTAATCGCACACCGTCTCTGTGGCTGAAGAGTGTAAGAGAGGCATCAGTGATTCAATCCAAAGGTTTCCTACAGAAATCCACCAAACAGCAGTTGCAGTTGTGCAAGTTGCTCTTTTAAAAACATTATTTAAGAAATATAACATTTTTTAACCAAAAGACGATAAGAGAAAAATACAATGACAAAAGAACAGTGTCGAAAAGCATAGACAGAAATATCAAATCCTAACATACAAAGGCCCCTAGCATCATCAAAGTGGGTCAGTGAGTCTCAATATTATCCCATCACCAATCAAACTATTTATTGTTTACTTTATTTATCCCCGTAAGGAAATTTCTGATCATGTTAAGAGGATTGAATTAGCCTGGTAAGAGTCCGGAATGGGCACCTGCCTGTCTACTAGAATGAGCCGATGTAGTTCAATATTCATTAAGGAGTTTCATACATTCATATACATCACACTATTATATGTTTTTGATAACATGCACCTTCCAGTCTACAAGTGTATGTAGATTGTTGTTGTACACAGACAACTACATATTGTTATTCCAATGGATAAACATGCTGACATGTTTATACTTCCACCATTTTCATATTCATGTTCTTGCACGCTTTCCTGGTGTGGATCCTTACACATGTTGAAAACGTGAACTAAAACAAGTGAAACACAGATATCGTGATACTGTATATCCTCTCAAGAGGATAAATACCTCCCTTTATAAATACATAATTGCACTGTACATGCAATTATGTAGCTGGTAGCTGGGAGAGCGCATGTTGTTGGTATAGTTATATTTATGATACTGTGCAACTTTTTTTGGGAGACAGAGACCCCCTAAAATGAAAAAAATATAATCTGAACCCTGGTTAATGTGCACGGGGACGTTCGCAAATTCAAACTGTGACAATTGGGGTCAGATGAAAGTTAGTGTCAATGTAGGATATAGGTGTACGAAAACTCAGTCACAACTTGGATGGTTTCAATAGGTTTATAATTAAATGGGGTTGTCCCCCCAGGAAGAAAATTCATTCAGCACATGTCAGAACATACCTAGAAAAGCCAATACTATGATCAAGGGTGCTGACAAGAATTTTAACATAGCATACATAGGTTTGACGCTGAAGAAGAATACAAACTCTACTAAGAATGGCCAAACACTCAAATGAGCTCTATCTTGCTTTGAGAGGACCTACCTAACAACGACTGAGTCACAATGGCCTCCAATTTTTTTATATATATGACAGACTGTGTGCACCCACCTGTAAAGTGAAGAGGCTTCATGGGCAGCCATAGGTACCAGTTTGGCAAAGAGATCTGGTCCAGTGACAGAGGGGTCAGTGGGGTTCACAGGCAGAGCCTTTACCAGTGGGGCACCTACATGGACACACAAGAGTTGTTATGAGTTGTGTTGTCATATTCGCAAAGCAGCCTCTAGATTTAATCACCAAATAGAGAGACACCCTAAGTGTGTGAAGGAGAGGTATCGCAGGTCGTTCCTCCCTGCAGCTGTCAGGTGTTTTAACAGTAGTAGCAGTTAACTAACTATGACTACTATATAATTACTATCGTTACTTAATTATCAATATTGTTGTTATTATTATTATTATTTCGTCCATGGACCCGCTGGTGCCAGTACTGTGAACCAACGCTAGTACCGTTAATTATTATTATTATAATTATTCATTACTATTAATTATAAATTGCTAGAATTATTATACAACTGTGTATTACTATATAACTCACAATGTCTCTGAATATTACTATGTAACAATAACGACATAAGTATAGAACTGTATAACTGTATATTACATAACTGACAATGTCTCTTTATTGATCTTTACTGTTGCACTCAATCTGTTCTTTTCTTTATTTCTATTTACATTTATTTCTATTTCTATATTATTAGGAAACGCTCTTATTTTTCATTATTTTTTGCAGTATCTCTGTGTCTTGTCTTATATGTGCTGCTGTAACCTGAAATTTCCTCGTGTGGTACGAATAAAGGTATCTAATCTAAATAGCACATACGTCTAGTATATTCCAATTTTGCACCAAGCCACTGAAGGTTAGGTTAGGTTTGGTCTAATACCAGTCTAATCTACCACCAGTATTAAGCAATGTTCAGCCTCTCTCAGTTCAACACTCTACTTTTAAACATGGTTATTGTTTTAAACCCACCTGATGTTTTAATTTTGGACATAATATCTATACAAAAATGGCATTTAGTTTCCCAAACAAGTAGCCAAAACTATTACCCAATTTTAAAACTGTACAGTGAAGTCACACCTTGTATGCTAAACCTAACCTATCGACAAAACTGGCTATTCCTGTTGTTCTGCATCTAGAGCGTAAGGAAGACACACTTTAAATAAACAAGGTGATAAAGGCAAGAAGCTCAAAATAACTGTTTGTTACCTTTAACTGAAGCTAAAGTCTCCAGAGAAGGAATAGTCTCATGATAGATGAAATCATTGTCCTTCTTGGCAGAATTGAATCTGCAGGTCAAAATTATACATCAGTTATTTACACAGGATGACTGTTTATGAGATGCTCCACATAATCAGTACAATATTTTTTTAAGTTGTCTTCATCACTCACTTTCCCCCAATTACATCCATGGTGAACCTCAAGGCTTCTTGCACACTATCAGGTTGACCCTGTTGGTATAAGAAACCAAAAACATTCTGATAACCCACATCAGGGATGATTTCTGTGGCTCAAATTAATTTGGGTAGGATATACTGTTTCACCTTGGCCAGTTTGATGGCTTCATTGAGTTTATCCAGAGAGCTTTGCAGATAAGCCAACTGTGGAAGACAAACGGTTACATAAGTAACAAGGCAAAGAGGTAGGGCAGAATAACAACAAACTAACTAGTGTTATGTTTGGTGGATGGAGCCATTTTTAATAGTCTTTTATTATTATTATTTAAGTGTTCTGCTCCATGCCAAGACGCACCAATTTTATAAATTTGATGCACAAATTTCAATGTATTCTTCAGATAAAGTTGTTACGTCATTGAATGGATGTAGACAGGCGACCAATTACAATAACCCTCAGCCGAGGGGTTAAAATGAATGACAGGTACGTGAAATGTGGTCTTACCCGCTCTCCATACTTTTGCTGCTCCTCTGCCTGTTTTCCCATATGGAGCTGATGGGAGAAGAAAAGGTGAGACAAAGAATCACACAGGATCTAAGAAGTATCCCCACCTCAGACCTGGTAGTGATAGTGTGGATTAAAGAAGAAACTGGTTTTAATAATCACTATGAATTCTTTTTCCTTGATATAGCTCACCAAAACCTGTTGCAACAGGTAGGTGAATGACATAATACCATATCCTCATTTATTGTGACTACCTTCTTCATTTGATTGATGCGTTTAACAGTGTTGATGCTTTTAACTGTATTTTCATCGTTTCATTGAATAATTGTTGCTGTTTGTAAGGCGACCTTGAGTGCCCTGGAAGGCGCCCAACAAATTAAATGTATTATTATTATTATTATTTATTATTATTATTATTATTCACTAACTTTACAACACAATAATTAACTCCCAGTTTCAGTTTTAATTCAGTTTACTGAATTAAAATCAGTTAAAATTCAGTTTACCTTAAAATCAGTATTTTCTGCTGGTGCTGCTCCACCACCAGCAGAAAACAGTCCCATTGGGGTTATGATTTAGTTGAAATGTCAAAGCTTTTTCCAAGTTCCATTTTGACCTGCTGCAATACCACACTTTGAGATTTTAAGATTTGCCAAACTGCATTCAAACATTTGAATAAAAGGTCAAGATAAAAGCTTCCCAATCATTACATCAGTCTCAAGTGATGCAGCCGAGCATCTTCAACATTAATCATCCCAACTGTCTTTCTAGTTTCCATTAAGCTTACATGTGCAATAGCAGCAAAGTAGTAGATCTTCATCTGGACCAGTTTCTTCCAGTCCTTCTGAATCTTTCCCAGCATGGATGCAGTCTCCGAGTTCTCCAGAGCTCTGCAGGCCTCTTTATAGTAATCCACAACCTGTACCACCACAATTGAATATTTTAGATTGACAGTTGTGTGTGTGTCCTTATTTTATATATATATAATGTAGATAGATAGATAGATAGATAGATAGATAGATAGATAGATAGATAGATAGATAGATAGATAGATAGATAGAT
>JAPTHA010000009.1:349033-364423 GCA_029814585.1 Gymnapogon annona
ATAGATAGACAGATAGATAGATAGATAGATAGATAGATAGATAGATAGATAGATAGATAGATAGATAGATAGACAGAAAGAAGGAAAGAACGAACCTGTGCACTGATGCGGGCGACTAAGAAACTCTTCCTGTTGTCCAACATGGACTTCTCCAGCAGACATTCCTGAGCCTGGCCCTGAGACAAACACACGCTGATTAGCCCTTATTCGTGTCTTTGTGATTTAGAGTTGGTATTCCTAGAATTTAAGATTTTTTTAACCAGCATGAGATTGATGTTGAGGTTAAGAATCTGGTGACTCATGTCCATGCTAAAGTTGTGGCTGAAGTGGTCTCTCAGGTAACAGAAGGCCCCTGCTGAGCACTGGAAGTGGGTGCATGAAACCTTCATGCCCTGTGAGAAAGGCAGTCGGTGTCAGCGAGACTGCGTTTGCACATCAATCATACATGTTACATACATAGACGTTGTAAAATTGTTGTCTTACCTCCTCAGACACCCTGTTATCCATGGCCCCCAGCATAGAGTGCAGGGCCCCTACAGAGTACCCACAAAAACATTCAGAACAGGCTAGTTCCAGAAAAGTTCCTTCAAGCAAGGTCAAAAGTTCTACATTCTGTAACACACTATAGACCTTTATTCTGTAATTTTGAACGGAAATATGCCGTCGCATATACCATCACAAAAAGGGACTTCCTGCCAAGCGTGCCTGACTAACTGGACAAATACTACATTTGCAGATGCTGCAAAGTTCATTGAAGACTAAATTATCATAGTCTGCTTCAAAGAAATGGTTATGTCATGAATTTGTTCTGTATAGATAGTCCAAGTGGACATCTTCTATACAGCGACGTCAGCTCAATGTTATCATCAGTCAATCTTTTTTCAGGTAACCTTTGTCTTAATGTGTATGTCTGTCTTCTTAGTATCAAATACTAGACGGGACATTCTTTTCTAAAGACTAGATGCTACAGGACTCAGACGAAAAACAAGAGGTTTGACCCTTGAAAATATAAGTTTCCTGTTCTTGCAACAACCTTGTTTAGTATACAGGAGTACTGTGTTCAAGGTTATTTGATTAGACAATAACATATGGTGATTTCCAACATATATTTTGGCTCTGCTCTTTCTCTACCATCTTTTTCTTTGATTCCATAAGTTTTAAGTCTTTACTGTTATTTTAACTCTTTCCACAAGCTGTTAAATCCTGTTACTGCTAACAGTAACAGGATTTAATGTAATGTTATGTAATGTTATGAACAGTATTGTATGAATGTACATAAACACAAACTTTAACTGGAAAAAGGTTATCTGAGGATAGCGTTGGGCTTACATCACAGTTGATATACAGAAGATGTCCACCTGGACAACGCTAAGTATGATATTTTAGTGAGATCAACTGTACATTATATGTAAAGTATGTCTAAGTAAAAATGCTAATGACTTGTCATTCTAGCCAGCAGTTCAAAAAAAGCCTGATTGCTCTCTCTGCTTAAATTTAAATTTATGGACAAATTCCTTGTGTGAAAATTTGTCCCATTTATTCAATGTGTTCTCTTTGGTTGCAGAGCTCTCTTCAATAAACCTTGCATCATCTTCAAATGTAATAACTGGCAAATCGCTCAGTCAGATTGTGTATACTGTGTGTTGACACTTGGCAGGTCCAAGGCCTTTTCTGTGACAGTTACATATTTCTAGCAAGTGTGAAAGAGGTCAATCGTACTCAGACTAAGTCTCCAGCTACACTAGAGCAGTTTCTCAGTGCATACTCTCACCCAAATTGTACAGGATGCATGCTTGCTCATAGCTGATATCATCGTGGGTGACTGTTTTTCCAGAGAAAATCTCAGTCCTGTACAAAATCAAAAAACGTGCATAACAAGTTAGACATATATAGTTAGGCATATATGAACAGGGACATATTCACCAAGTGAACTCTGAAATTGATATGGTTTTGAACAAATGAAATGCTTAATACACATCCTAAATTTAGTAATATTTCCTAAAACAACCACAAACATTGTTCAAAACCACAAAGTTCCATTTCTTTAAATACACAATACTATATCTGTTATTACACTGAACAATGAACTCCCTTCTTTAATCAGCTGTAATCAGGACAGGTGATCACTATCCACTGACATACTGTGATTGCAAATCAATATGGACAGAATAATATAGTCAAGTTTTTCATGTAGCTCAGCTCTACTTTAAATTACCATTATTCTATTCTATTTGAAATATATGGAAGTACTAAATCAGTGTGATGCTTTGTCTGCGAAATGGATGAAGGCATAATTTTCACTCAGTCAAAACGCATGTTGCTGTGTGGAATCTGCAAGTGGAAAAGTCAGTTTCTGTCCACTAAGTTTTTTTGTTACTCTAAACATAAATAGTTTTAGTATACGTTCTAATGTAGAGTATGTATTTATTTTTTGTGTGTGAGTGAGTACCATGAGATGGGTACAGCGGCTTCTTGTCCAGCTCCCATGGGGACACGGCTCTGGAGATAATGCAGCTGGCCAAAGTACTTCCTCAGAGTGCTGCATCCCTCAAAATCCCTTGTCACATTCACTGCACTCTGCCAGTCACATAGGAACAGTATGTTTTTGTTGGCTTTAATTAGCAACTGTTTTCCACCATGGCCACATAATCGCCACCTCTGCACAGAAACATTCATTAACACAAAGGGCCACTTGTGTGAACACGACGGTTTTCATGACTCGGCTTCCATTGTTTTTTTAATGGCACTATGACTAGACGAGGCATGAGCAACTGACACCTTCATACCAGGGCCTCAGATCAGTACAAGTATACAGCATTCAGTTAATATAGCTTAATGCTGCCTCCATGTCCAGCAGTAAGCTATATGCTATCCTTTCCACTAGTGAATTCAAAATTACAAGTGCATAGTGTTCAAGTTTTGTATTGTTGCTATGGCAAAATTTGAAATGTCAGAAACACAACTTCTGCTTCTTAGGTAAAAGACTTTTGAACATGCTACAGCATTTTTAATTTTTCTTTATATATTAATTTTTAACTTGTGTTTAGTATGCAAAACTCATGGTTTTGCATATTTATGGCATAACAGCAGCAAAATATAAAAGCACTGTTTACCATTCACCATGGATCCCTTGTTACTCTCTGTTATGAAGTAAGTCATCTGAGGACATCATGTATGAATCTTCTGACATTTTAAAGAATTTAAATGATTAAGAATAGAATAGAATAGAATAGAATAGAACGGCAACTTTATTGTCATTTCAGAAGTACACGGTGTGGGCCCTGGAACGAAATTTCGATGCTGTTTTTTCGCCATTTTCAGAAGAGTGGGTCTACAGTAATAAAGTACACATAATGTATACATAAAGATAGTGTCTAGAAAGTTCCTGTGCACCTGCTAAAACAAGTAAGAAAAAGTAAAGTACATAATACTGGAAGTTACAGTAAATGTACAATAGCAGCAGATGGAAGGATTGTTCCTCGTTTCAAATATTGCACATCTTTCACACTGTACATGTAAATTGTGAAGATTTAAGATTTTAAATTAATTAATTACTGTGGAACACTGTTGTTAGTAGCACTAGAAACAAAGAATATGCGTCCATCACTATAAGTGCTACGTTTGTACAGTTAATATTTGGAAGTGGGGTCTCCAAAGAAAAAACCTTGTGAGCCATTGATCTATAGAGAACTATTCCAGACAGATTTGGTAACAGATCAAGTCCTGAGCGGTGTGACACAGTGCCTACCTGGCGCAGTGTCTCCAGTTTCTTCAGCTGTTCATTGTAGTTATCTGGATTCTCTCCATAGTTCTTCAAGATGAACTTGGGGGGGGGATAAATACAATATCCTCATGAGATGAACTGTTATAACAGACAGTCTCACTTCTTTACATCCAGAATATAATACGCCTGATCATGTTTGGTCACATTCCTCTTGTCAATATTTGCTAAGTTTTATAAACTAACCTTTAACAAGTTAAGCAAGAATTAACAACTCAGCTGTGCCATCATGCTTTGCCAGGGCTGGCTCTGCAAAATCCTGAGACATATTAATTGTTCACTTCCGTTTCCCCTGGAATTAAATCATACCCCAAGGACTCATGTCCTGTATATTGATGGAGAAACAAATAGTTGTCCTGGAGGCGTTTTACTATCTCAATCTGTCCTTGTATGTCTACTTCATATCTGTAGATACTAAAGGTAAATAGTTAACTGAGAGTCAATCAGATATATTTGACAAAAAAATCATGATAAAAAAACATTAATTTCTTGTGCTTTTGTCCTTTTAAAGTGCACCTGAGAATACCAATCTTTTCCAACAGCAATAAAATGATTAGATATACCTTTATTTGTCCCACTCAGGGAGATTTCCCACTCAGGGAGATTTCAGGATACTTTTTTCTTTAAAAAGGGATTTACCAAACTGATCCTTATATCAAGTATTTGTAGGATACTCACCTAAATGGCTAAAGACATGTGCAATTACCCCCCCGCACCTTTCTTGCACCTTTTTGTAGGGCACCTTTTGCACTACAACTGACTGACTGTTGTACTACAATTTGATTCTGATTCTAAAGGGAGTGTCAGTGACAATGCTCTGATGTATTGATGACTTTATAAATCAGAGCCATTGATATCATTTATCAAATCTAATTTTTATGTATAATTTTTATGCCAAATTATAACAAAAGTTATCTCATGACACTTTTCATTACACTACAGTATCTAAGTCACTAATTTATCCTCCAGAAGTACCACTTAGTGGCAGGAGAAAGAAAAACTTCCTTTTAACATGCAGAAACCTGGACATTAACCCATGGTCATTTTTGTGGAACAACCATGGGTTAATGTCACCACCCCATGGTCGTTTTTGTGGAACGACCATGGGTTAATGTCACCACCAGGGACCCTGCCCCCATCACCATAGTCAAACTAAAGCCATATCACACAGTCACAGTTTGATTGTTAACAAATCACACATACATTAGAACCCGGCTTAGGGGACATATTTCTGTTCAAACTCGACCCATGCCTGACACAGTTGCATCTGAACACTTCAATGTTTGTGTCCAAACCCAATCAATTAAATCCCCTTTGTTTCCATATTTATGTTATCCACTGTCATTAAATGTACTTATTTACACATGTGCGGTATGTGAACAGTACCTTTATTAAATGACTACATGTGCCAATGACTACATGTCCAACTGCAGCAACGAGACCTAAGACTTTGGGTGCTATGTTGGTTTCAATTTATTTCAAAAAGCAGTGAACACCATGCATAAAATTAAGTCGTCTATGTTAGCCCATTCGATCAGTATTTTTTTCAGACATCAAATGTTCTTTCCAAAATAAACTGACACTACAAATTCAACCCATTTTATGTACACATTGACTGAAATCAATTGAGTCTAATAATAACATAAAATGCATTATTAAGTAGTCATTTTTGCTCTGTATATGGATATTAAAGTTACCTACAATAATTGCTTTGTCTATTTTAAGGACTTGACTGGCTAAGAATTCAGCAAATTCAGATAAAAATTCAGTATATAGACCGTGGACCCGGTACACAGTCACAAATAAAACGAAAGGAACCATAACAACACTTAAAGGCTCCCAATATTATTTGTTAAAAAGAAACCTGAAGTCATAATAAAATGATTTTTTTTTATTTAACTAAAGTAAGCATTGAATGAACCAATGCATTCACAGTGAATATATTACATTGAATATATTACAATTAATAAGCTGCATTTTGAATTCTTGCTTCGCTCAAAAGGTAGCCAGAACTTCACTTGACAATGAAAGAAGAGGACATGGCCATTTTGTTTCCTAAATGTGTAATGGACAGTTTTATGAATGCAATTTATATAGTTTTATGAATGTGATTGATAGAGTTTTATGAATGTGACTGATACAGCATTGAGAATGTGATTAATATAGTAGTATGAATGTGATTTATATTACTTATTATATTACTTATTATATTGATTGTATGAGTTAATGCTGATTTATGGTGTTTTTAAGGTGACTCTCTAACCTCTGTCCAGGGACAACAAATGAAATGAATGAATTGCCATTATGCTAAATCTGGTAGATTTACAGTAATAATGATGAATGTACATCAATGTTTAGAAATTAAATTAAAATAAAGCTATTACATTTTGGAAGCAAATCTGGAAGCTACAATTTTAGGACAAGATAAGGCACTGATTGAATTATAGGAAAATGGCCTTGACAGAACACAAGTAATCTCGTCTTAGTCTCGTTATCTACTTTGAAATGTGTGTCATAACATTGGGCAAAAACCATAAAACCAGTCACAAAAGTATGGACCTGTGTGTAGGTTAAAGGTGCAAATCAGTATCACAGTATCACGTAGGTATCACATCAGTATGAAAATTGCTTTGCAAACAATGAAAGGCATCCACATTTGCACAATATCTGTAGCATACAATAATATTTTACTATTCCAAAGCTTACTAATAAGTTCCAACATGTTTGTGACACAGAACAAACAGATAACACTATATTTTCTATCAATGTTTTGATATATTTGACTTCTTTTGTCACCAATTGTACGATGTGATTATGTTTCTGTCCAAATAGAAATTTGGTATGAAACTGGTATCAAGGTTTAGAAGGTGATGCTGGTTTTTAACACAACACTAATCCAAATCCAAATGCTATGTCTTCGCCAAATTTTTGTGAAATTTACCTTTTGGGTATGAGTGTACTCTTGTGGTTGTATTCTGTATTGGATTATGCAACATCATAGACTGAGATTCTTATTTTAAGCCACGCACAGAAATAGATGGACCATATTTTGATTTTCCTGAGGGTTACATGGGCTACTTACAGCCATATTAGTGCAATATCTTAAGACGGTTCAAGCACTTGGTATAAGTTATTTTTTCCGGTTTGGTCCCTACGTTTGTAAAAACCTTCTGCGTTTAGGTGCACATGACTATGAGATCACAGTTGCATGTTTTGCCGTCACCCTGGCTGGGCCGAGAAACGCCAGGCTAAGTTATTTTAGCTACGTCTAGCTTCGAACTGTCGTTGTCAACTGCGTGGTTTATTTTCCAAGTAGTCTGACACCAAGATGACAGCTAATTAAGAACTTCAAAATGAACATCCAGCAGATTATTAGCTATCGAGCTAATGTTAGCAAACAAAGGCGGTGGTCAAGAAAACTGCCACAATCACTTTTAGTTAGCTCACCAGCTAGCTAATACTCTCCTTTTATCAACAATCGACATTAGCTAAACTGGCGCAAGTAACCTTAGCGTCTCAATCAGACCAATTCGCCGATGTCTTATAATCCTTGGTCCCTGACTTTGATCCTTAGCCCTGTTGCTCCATTCCCCACCCAGCTCACCTGCCTGACGGACGGACTGAGCTGAAACTCCCCTGCCTCTTTCAGATCCAGCCAGATCATCGGCATCCGCGGGACCGCCTCCATCGCGGCCGATGGGGTTTCAAAGAGCCGCTGTCAGCCGTTAAGATACCGATAGCACGTTGGTTCTTTTAGGGACGTTATCGGTTTTCCTCTGTAAAGGTTTCCCCCAAACAACTGTGTCATGTATCCATTTACACTTCAACCGGAAGTTGAGTGCGTACATTACGCATACGCTCTAAAAGGTGCCGCATTGGTTTGTGGGAAATGCAGTTGTCAAGCAAGTTGTGACGGCTGTTTCAGGCAGGAGCGTAAAATGGGACAAAAAATACGTTTTTCCTATTTATATGAGCTGGAAATAACACGACAGCTGTACAAACACTTCAAACCACATTTATAAAGTATTTACATAAACAGTATAACGTTTTATGGCTATAGGCTCTTTAAGTGAAACTGGAGTTGGAAAAAAGCTCAAAAATAGCGATTTTGACAGTTGAGCAGTTACAATGATCATGTGCCGTTGTGTCCTTGGGCAAGACACTTCACCCACCTTGCCCATCCCTGTATGAATGTGTGTGAATTGGCGACTTGTCCAGGGTCCCCCCCTGCCTTCGACCTGAGTAGCTGAGATAGGCTCCAGCGACCCCCGCGACCCTGCAAAGAACGCAGCGGGTTTGGAAGATGAATGAATGAATGAATATATAAACATTTGTAAGGTGACCTTAAACTTTGCTCCTTCTGATCCAAAACTTATTAGTTTATAATACATTTTCTATCAACATTATCAAAAATTGGTGAATGTAATCTGTCTGAAAGAAAATGTAACAATAGATTCATTGGTACTGTTTAGGTTGTATTATGATTGTTGCATAGAAATCAAATAGCAGAGACTCACCTTGCTAACATTTCAAGCTTTTTTCTATATTGAAAAAATGACATTCTCAGACAGATCATATCCACTGTGCAAAACTGATATGTAAACTTTGCACTTGCCTTTAAATTGTCCAACAACTTTTACACTCTTCTTCTTTTTTTATTTTTATCCTTATTTTCATTTGTATTACTTTGTGACTATCCTCATTGAGAGTTTGTATCTGACATGTCAACGAAAGTGAAAGTATGGCCTGAAAGTCAATGGCTGAAAGCAGTTTTACCCTACAGAATTAATACTTCCGGAAGCACTGGTGAGCTAAACCAGTGCTTTCTCATTGATTCAGAAACCATGGCACTGATTAAGAGTGTTGATGTGAAGTGTCATTATGAAACCAAACAAAGATTATGAACAAACATAATCACTCAAATTTGAAGTGAGATGATAGAAATTAAGCAGTCTCAGAGCCTAGTATGACCAGTCTACCTGGATCCTTGAGCCACGTATTCACTACCCAACAATGTGCAATCACTGAGAAGTGTTGAGATTTATTGATTGAGACTGTTGAGTCAAGGTTACTAAATCAAAACATTATTTTTCTCTTCTTCTCAAGCCTTTCTCTCCACTCTACCGTTCCTCTGCCATTGCTGTCTATCACTGTCCACACTATCAGATGGTATTTCCAAAACATGCTGATCCTGTTCTGTCCTCCCACAGACCATAATTTTGTCAACTCTTCTGTCAAAATATGTTAGAAGAACAGAAGTTCAATAAAAATAAAATACTAATGTATTTATAGCTGGTTTTGTGCACACGTGAATAAAATGATTTATGATAGCATTCAAACCCACAAGAATCAATAGAAATGTAATGCCTTTGGTGTGCAAACACATAGGAATGTTAGTGTGGTCATTCCTAGGGTAAGATAAAATCAAGGACACAGGACAGATATTATCATCTATAAAACAAATAAAGTAATTTTAAAAAAACATATCTGTAAAAAGCACATAAAAACTGTTTCAAAACCCAGGAGACAAATGTAATAAATACAATAAATACAGTAAAATAAAATAACATACACTGCAACAAGGAGGAGGTCATTGGTTCACACACTTTAACATACACTAATATGCCTATACAGACTAAACGTATTGCACCTAATCTCTTATATAGTACTGGCCAACAGTCTGACTGCAGCAGGGAAGAAGCTGTTGAAAAACGTGTTGTGTGTGATGATGCTGTCTGCCCGCCTGTGTCTGAGGTTGTGTCTGTGTTTGTACAGGGGGTGAGCTGTATGTTGTGTGTCTGTTTGTATTCGCTCAGCTCTCTTTTGGCAGTGCTGTGTGTATATTGTGTGCAAAGAGGGAAGTCAGTGCCTATGATTGTTTCTGGAGATAGTATGACTCTCTGCAGGGCCTTCCTCTTCCTCTGTGTGGTGTTAACATACCAAACAGGGATCCCGAAAGTGCAAATGCTCTCCACCAGTCCCCTGTGGACCTGGGTGAGAGGGCCAAAGCCCAGCTGAGATCCAATGTTACCTACAAGCCCAGGAATTTATGGCTGTCAGCCCTCTCCACCTCAGTCCCATTAATAAAAAAGTGGCTGCAGAGGGGGTGAGTTCTTCCTGAAGTCCATCACCAGTTCCCTGGTTTTGTTGACATTGAGGACGTTGGCTATGGTGAGGTCAATGACCATAGCCAACTATGTTATCCACAAGGTACCCCGACTTGCCCCCCTACATGTAATAAGGTCCAGGACAGAGGTGTCATCCGCGTACCTAATTACTGTGGTATCGTTCTGGGTGGAGATGAAATTGTGAGTGTACAGGGTGAACAGTTTTGGACCAAGACAGCAGCCTGTGGTGATCCAGTGCTAATTCTTAGCTTCGCAGACACTCTCCCCCCAATTCACACCAACTGTGGTCTCTCAATGAGGAAGTGCAGAAACCAGATGTTGCAGGATATGGTGCAGGGCCATTGCCACTGCATCATCCACTGATCGATTAGGTCGGTAGGCAAAGTGGAGGTCCATTTGTGCTTGGGACCATGTGGTTGATGTGTGTTAGTACCAGTTTTTCCAAACACTTCATGGCTATTGGCATGAGTGCCACCGGCCTGAAGTCATTTAGGGTGGAAGGATTTCAGATTTTTGGGACTGGCTCAATAATGGAGGATTAAAAAC
This sequence comes from Gymnapogon annona, assembly GCA_029814585.1. Classification (NCBI taxonomy): domain Eukaryota; kingdom Metazoa; phylum Chordata; class Actinopteri; order Kurtiformes; family Apogonidae; genus Gymnapogon; species Gymnapogon annona. Next base: position 359,489 of record JAPTHA010000009.1, read on the forward strand.
CCGGGGAAGGACTGCTTGGTTCAGGGACAGATTAAAGATGTCTAGATGTCTAGATACACATCATTCAGTTCTGCACAGGCTTTCAGGATTCTGGGAGATACACGATCTGTTCCCACCACTTTGTGGGTGTTGACCTGCCTCAGACCCTGTGTGTGTGTGTCACCTGACAGGCAGTACCCATAGGGTGGCAGGGGGCTTTTGAGGGGGTGTCCATGTTCAGTTTGTCAAACCTGGGGAAAAAATGTTCAGGCTGTCTGAAAGGGTGACATCCAGAGGGTCTGTGGGGGTTGGAGTTTTTTGTAGTTAGTGAGTGCCAGGATGCCCCGCCACATACTGCGTACATTATTGTTCAGGTAGAGTCTCTCAGGCCCTCTTTACACCTTGAATCTTGAATTTCTTGAATCTTGAAACTAATTTATGATAGCATTCCAACACACCGTTTGGAAAAAACAGTTTGTTGTCCAAAAACAAGTTGTGCCGTAGAAGGTTAAATAAAAAAAAGTATTCAGTAATACAGCAACATGCCTGCATTACCCTGTGTTTAGGGTCCAGCAGTTGTTGAAAATTATGCATAAGATTTGAATTTTGTGTATGGGAATAGTCCGTTATCGAGGATGTACTGCGCATGCACTAATATTGCCTCCCGGAAATACGATGATTGTTTTGATATCTGCTAGATGAGAGCTAAGCTAGTTGTCGTCTGGCTGGTAATGACAGGCGCGTATTAACCTTACGGTTCTGATGCCATTCAACGGGATTCGTCAATATGCAAGTCTAACAACCGTACATTGTTTTCGGTGAGAGATAGGCGTGCTGTTTGGCGTTTTACGGTAGTAGGTATGGTTTGCTAGCTTTCATCGCTGCTAACTCGGAGCCTGTCATCCTTTTAAGTTCGCTTTAGCATGGACTGCACGGCGCTGGAACACGACGCTGTCAAATTTGCGAAAACAGCTGTTACGTACGATCAGAACGGCAAATACAATGAGGCTGTATTTTATTATAAGGTACATGGGTACACTTTTTAAACTTATGAAACTGTAAATGTATGTACAGTATGTAGTTGTGTGTAGTCAGTTTTGTAATTATACACATACACCCACCCACCCACACATACACAAACACACATACACACATACTGTACATTAATAAGGTTTCCTTGATACAGGAGGCAGCTCAGGCCCTGATCTACGCTGGAATGGCAGGGTCCAAATTGGATGGAATCCAGGATAAAGTGAACGAATACTTGCATCGAGTCCAGGCCCTTCACAACGCTGGTAAGTTGTCCCTTGAGTACACTTTAGGTTATGCTGCATTTCAAGATATGCATATGCAGTGTCTCATATTAAAAATGTTGGGTTGCATGTTTGGACAAATATGGACCAAAAATATTTTGGTGCCTTACATCTAACAAAATGAACATAGTAAGCAGAAAATCTGTCAGCTAGGGTCCTGCTCCCCTCCTGCCTCCATTGTCATCAGACATTTATCTATATAGTTGTGATAGTGATTATCACATACATACACGGCTGGGTTGCCTTCCATGCTTTGCGATGACTATACCCACGCAATCTGACAGCAGGGAGTGAAAGTGAAAGAGTAAAAAAGATGTTCAGCGAGGAGCTGTAGTTTTGTCAGAGGAAATCTGGAATGGCAGAGAAGTACACTGCCTGGCCAAAAAAAGGCAAGTAGAGGTAAACAGAATAGAATAGAAGTACTTTAGAAATAAACAGGCACAACAACAACAAAAAACAAAATCCTGGATTTAATTTAGCAAATGTCCGTCCATGGGTCAGTACTGCAGTGCTTAATAATGTTTCAGCTGGAACAGGTTATTGCATTCTGCCTGGTACAGTAAGTAGCCTCTCATGTCTTTAATGTCTAAAAGATCAGACAATGTTAGGATCGATCATCAGGCTTGTGACAATTCAGGGAGAATGAGACATCACTTTCACTCATGGATTAACCTCCATAAAATCCAAACTGTGATGAAGACTTCATGCAGCAGTTCCATTCTCCATCATCAATACTAAAAAATTAATGCAGCTACAGATGCAAAAAATATTATGAACCTTACTGTGATAATACAGCATTATGTGTCAGATAACAGATGACACTGAATTTCTGCTGTCATAAAAACCAAAGGTGGTGCAGTCAAATATTGCATGTGGTGACTTTTTTTGGGCCGGGTAGTGTATGTTAGAACAGTACAGGACATGTTGAAGAGCTGCAAGATATGACCGAGGCAAGACTGCATCAGGGGTCAGCTCTGAACCACTTCTTGTTTGATGTGGTGATGACAGACTGATGGATGAGATTAGACGGGATTCTCCGTGAACTATGATGTTTTCAGATGACACTGTGATTAGATATGTAATGATTGAGAGATTTTGGTTCTACGATTATTGTCATAGAAATAATGTGGCTTACCAGTTTCAATTATTATTTTCTGAAAAAGTGACAATATCAGTCACATTTGAACAGTGAAGTTACTGAAAGCAGCGATAAAGAAGATGGGGGATTTTAGGTACTTGGGGTCAACAGTCCAGAGCAACAGTGAGTTGCTGCTTTTAGGTGAAGCAGGTACCAATTCATTCTTTATTGTGAGAGGATTTTAAAAAATTACTAATGTGACGTTCACATATTCAGACAGCTGTCAGCTTGACAGGTCAAGTATCGTAAACAATACTCTTTATTGTTTCTGTTCTGCTATCAAATACTGTATATCTGCAGGTACTGTGATCAGTGAAACATTTTATGATGTGCAGAGTCACACTGAAGGAAAATTTTATGTTTAATAACATAAATATCTGAATGTAAGCAAGTAATTTGGTTTTATTGATTCATAACTTCAATATTTTATGGTAGAAATAAAAGAGAAAAGACTTATAAAACATATAAAAGACATATAAAAGGTGTAATTTAACATAAAATATTTAATTTATGAATCAATGTAATTTTTGAATCTATTTTAATTTATCGATTTAATTTATGAATGAATAATAACCACATTACTGGTACATTGGGGACCCGGGTTTGATTCCCGGATGACAGTCCAGTGTGGGTCCTTGGGCGAGACCCTTCACTGCCTACTGTACCCACAAGGGGGCGTGTGTCTCCCTGTGCTCGTCCCAAGCCTGTATAAATACCAGGGTCATGTCAGGAAGGGCTTCCCATGTAAAAACTCCTGCCGAATCAAATATGCAAATTTGATTGCATATTCCCTTCCGGGGTCGCTGAAACGACTCATCAAATTAAATCTTTTATGAAAATCTGTGGTAAAGGCTATGAAGGAATGAAGGATGACCAGTGTGAAATCAGTTATAAGTTTATGCTTTTTTTTATACAAGACAACTCTGTTTCTTCTTTACAGTTGCAGACAAATTTGCATGTGGTCCACAAACACATGAAAAATTATTCCTCTGGCAGCCTATAAATCTGCAAATGTGTCATTTCAATTTTCTTCAGCATATCACTACTTCTACTTGATTTAGTTTTCACAAAGACAATGATGTTTACAGATGGATATCAATCATTAAGATTGTACTAATTCTGCTACTCTTGATGAAGTTATTTTTTCCTATGTTTTCAAGTTTTTTGCATAGGCTTATTTGATTGATAACCTGGAATGGCCGTGGCTCAGGTGGTAGAGCAGGTCGTCTGGTAACCGAAAGGGTTACCAGAAGGTTTGGCGGTTCGATTCCCACACTCTCTTGATCATGTGCTGTTTGTGTCCTTGAGTAAGACACTTCACCCAGATCGTCCCTGTAAATGAGAACCAGTTCTCACTGGATTTACCTGGTAAAGGTTAAATAAAAATAAGAAATAATCTTTATTGGGACTGTAAAGAAGCATTGATTTGAATTAATTGCCATCACAGATTCAAATTTCTATAACGGTCTTGTACAGATATTAACCCTCTTCCTCATCTTTGACCTCAGTTCAGGCAGAGAAGAGTGACCCACTTAAATCCAGACAGCAGGTGGACCTTGAGCGTGCCCATTTTCTTGTCACTCAGGCCTTCGAGGAGGATGAGAAGGGAAATGGTGATGAGGCCATTGAACTTTACACTCAGGCTGTGGAGCTGTGTATTAAAACGGTATCTTTTATTCCTCCTCTCTTCTCTCCTCATTTGCTCAGTCACAGGATTGCAATTTTGTTTTTCCATTCACTTTGTATCTCTTTGTGTGTTTGCAATAGTCCAATGAGACATCAGATCAGGCCCTGCAGACAAAGCTGAAGCAGCTAGCCCATCAGGCTTTAGACAGGTACAGATTTCTACTTATTATTACTATTTGAGCCTCAAAACCCAAGTGAATGAAATGCATATCAAGTCATAAATTCCATTTTTCACTTGTACTCTCTTGTTAACTAAATTATAAATAATGTTGTTTCTTTTGGATGGTCAGGGCAGAGGGTCTTAAAGAATCGCACTCTAAATCAACTGCAGCCCAGACCGGACCCTCCAACTCCAAGCCTGTTACTGGTGGTAATTCAGGGGGGCCAGTCCGGCAATTTTTTCCCCTAGGCCCGGATTTTACGCTTAATGATCGGTCACAGCCCCATCCAGTTCGGGCTGTCCAGTCCAGTGAGCCCCAAGGCCAACGCTACACGTCTGATGAAATTGAAGTCCTCAGGTGAGCTTGCTGATGAAATATTTGCATTGACATATCCTGCAAACTTGGATAAATAACGGTGTACACATCTCTGAAAAAAATAACATATCAACCTTCTGACGAGTGACACAGCCTGGCCAAAAAACTTTCCCACATTCTCATATTTTACTGGATTACTGTTAGCTAGGATTACAGAATGCATTTATCATCAGTAAGCTTATACAATGTAATTCAGTTTATTTCTATACGTACTTGCATGAATTTTTGCCCAAAGTCTTCTCCTGTGCATCCCGTTGATTTTCAAATAACGTCACATTTTCCC
>JAPTHA010000009.1:370211-380472 GCA_029814585.1 Gymnapogon annona
TGTGTGTGTGTGTGTTTTGAGAGGTGAGTTAACTTTAAGAACGAGGATATACAGTATATTTTTTACTCTGTGCTGTGTAAATTCAATTTGTACTCTATCTTCCCAAAAGGCCACATAACCAAAAAGAAACATGAGATCATGAACATATTTGAACTGATTCACAGCTGATATGTAAAGTATGTATAGTATAATAAAGTACTTGATAAATGGGTGTACATACAATCAAATGATGAAAGTCATCCTTGAGAGTTTTTCTCAAGCAGAAAAATGTCATTTTTCAAAACGACCAAACCAAAGGCCTGTTTCCTTGTTTACTGTAGGTAATCATCGACGACTATTTGCCAGTGGATCGCAATGGAGAGCTACTGTGCTCCTACTCCAGCAACAGGAATGAACTCTGGGTCTCACTTATTGAAAAGGCCTACATGAAAGTAATGGGGGGTTACGACTTCCCCGGCTCCAACTCGGTGGGTGAAAGCAGAAAAACAGCCTCACAGCTCCATTTTACATAAAATAACAAAGGAGCAGGAGATTATAAAAATGAGCAAAATATCTTTAATGATACACATAAGTCCTTTCAGCTTTTCTCTTCCGGGGTTGCCACAGTGAATCTAATTTGCATATTTGATTTGGCAGGAGTTTTCATGTTGGATGCCCTCCCTGATATATCCCTTGTATTTAAGGGGCCACAATGGGACACTACTGCCTACTGTTGTGGCTACAGTAGGCAGTAGTGTGAAGGGTCTTGCCCAAGGACCCACTGGACACTCATTCTGGGAATCAAACCCAGGTCCCCTATGTACCAGCCCGGTGCCTTACCAACTGAGCTATTCAGCTACAATCATAAATCTCTACATATTGTGGATTGAAAGTGTGCTTTAATATAATGAATGATTCTAATACAATGAATTCTTGATTTGTTCTGTTTGTATTCCTACCCCACATGAGAGCAATAATTAGAATTTAGTTTTTCTGCAATCAGATCTTCTAAATCACACATTTGAGTGTTAATTAATGTTATGTTATGTATCAAAGTCTTGGAGCAGCTGCAAACAAGGCTGCGTACGTTCAGTTATGGCCCACTTAAAATACACTGTAGAGTGGACTTTAATGTGGAATTGTAGAGACAATTATTGTGTAATTTCTTGACCATTGTTATAGCTATACCACAGTTAAAGTGACACTCAAATCGTTTTTGAGAAACTGCAACTAGTTTACTGGTTCCTCTAATATATTCCCCAGCACTGCTGTCTATCAAGGCTTTGAAATCACATTTTAACATCTTCATTTCTTTGAAGAAAATTTCTATTTGGATTTTTTTTTTAAGTTTTACTCAATTCCAGGAAGCAGCAACTATCAGTAAAAATATGTGACAAGCCACTTACATTTTTGAATGTGGAGAGTGTGAATTGGTGTTCACTTAATTTGATGTACTTTAATGCTTCCTGTGTTACAGAACATTGATCTACATGCGCTCACAGGCTGGATCCCTGAGCGCATTGCTATGCATTCAGACAATCAGTCATTCAGCAAGGATGACACTTTCCGCATGCTTTTCCAGAGGTGCACAGTGCAAACACAAACATAATGATGACAAATATATTTTCAAAATTAAATAAGTAATCTGCCTTGCTCTGTTATTCTTTTTACTTATCACAGTACCCACAGTAAATGCAGTTTGGTTGCTCTTCTAGATTCCACCGAGGTGACGTCCTCATAACCACAGCAACGGGGGTGATGACAGAGGAGGAAGGGGAGAGATGGGGGTTGGTGCCGACACATGCCTACGCTGTTCTTGATATCAGGGAATATAAGGTACAAATGGAAGGTTGTACAAATGGAATACATACAGCCAATCATTCAAAATGTCTATTGTTATCGAGGCCAAATATGTGCTGGTTTACTGCTTGTGTAGGGAATGCGTTTCCTGCAGCTGAAAAATCCATGGAGTCATCTGAGGTGGAAGGGACGTTACAGTGAGCGTGATGAGAAAAACTGGACTCCTGAACTTCTAAAATACCTCAACTTTGACCCCAAGACAGCACAGAAGTTTGACAATGGTAGAGTCCATTTTATTAAGTGCAAGGGTTTACCTTATTATATGTTATACAATTTTTTCCACTATGTTGGTCTCCAGGTGTTTTCTGGATTGCCTGGGAGGACCTGTGTCAATATTATGATGTCATCTATCTGAGCTGGAACCCCTCCCTGTTCAAAGAGTCCTTCTGTATTCACAGGTGTGTATGTATGTCTTAATGTGTTTAAAAAAAACGGTCTCTAAATACCTTTATTGACTGAAAACTGAACATATACGTTATTTAGCCCCTGTCAAAGTATTCGCATTGCTTTTATTCCCTATATGTTGATACATAAAGAGTAAATCTAAGCAGGACACACACAGCTTGTGTACATTATCATCTCATTGGCTTATAATTCCAGGGGTACGGTGAGCAGAAGTACCCCTGCTCATTTCTGCAGATTTTTTTTTTTTAGAAAAATATTGTCTCACAGAGCAGTTTTGCTGAGTTTATCCTTACTGTTCAAATGTGAATCTTAGTGATTTTAATTTAAACTAAAAATTATTCAAGAAAAAGCAAAAGTATTCTTACAATATTGATGTTTCCTTCAGTACAAGTTATAATTGAACCACAGTTAGAATATTGTTTTGGGTTGGATTTTTCATCATCCAAAGGGGGCCCCCGAGAGAAAATGATTGAGAACCACTGTGTAGTATAATGATTTTAAACACATTTTCAGAAATGTGTATTTCTCTAAATTTCCTTAGACTGGAATGTGTTTTTGTAAAGTGTGCTATGAAAAATGAATTTCATTAATTGATAGCTCTACTGGTTTTGCCAGATTTCCTACACCAGTCTGAAGTGTGTGTTTTGCTTTTGTGTGTATTCTACAGTAGCTGGGATGGTAAGCAGGGTCCAGTGAAAGACGTCTACAGTCTGGCTAACAACCCACAGTATAAGCTGGAGGTCCAGTGTCCAACAGGGGGTGCTGCTGTGTGGGTCCTGCTAACCAGACACATTACTGACAAGGTATAGACAAACAGCAGCTCACTAGTCTGCTGTACCTGTTTATACTGAATTATAAAACTTACCTCAGTCTGCCTACTGTTTCGTTTCAAAATTCACATGCTTTGCATAAATCAGTTTATATATGTTGGTATTCCTATGTACTCATTTTTCTTTTTTATGGTACTGATAATAGTAATGGTTGGTATTGTCAGAATTGAATTTAAAATGACCATTAATATTGTGGTGAGAGGTGACTCTAGTGTACTGGTTAGATTATATTATCAGGATAATTGAAATTCCTGAGATCCAGCTATGATTTTTTGTCTACTTTGTGAACAGAGGTTTTATGGTTTTATTTAAAAAAAAGAAAAGTTAATGAGAAAAAAGTGACATCCTGTTTTCACCGCACATCAAGACCAATATATCCACTTAGCACCAGCCACTGGCCCACTGCTTTGATAGTTACAAAGTTCCCAAACTATGGTGGTCATCCTAATCTGAAGACAATAATAATAATAATTCTAATAATAATGGATTAGATTCATATAGTTGTATCTATATGCTGTATCCCATTTGCACAAAAAAATAGAGCAAACAAAAAGTAAACTGAAAGAATTTTCAACATTTTCCATTGTTCTTTCTGGATTGCCAACTTGCTAGTTTGCTATTGACTATTGTTGTGTCTGACTATGTGGGTTAGCATGCTGAAAGAGTACATATTGCAATTTATCATAGCGTAGGTGACATAATTACATAATTTCAACAATAATTCTATTACACTTTCATTAATAGAATATTTGCGTGTTTTATCTGAATATTGTTTTTGTTGGGTTTTTTTCAGGATGATTTTGCACAAAACAGAGAATTTATCACTCTTGTTGTGTACAAAACTGATGGGAAGAAGGTTTACTATCCAGGTAAAAGAGGCCGTTTTTTTTTTTTACAGCACTGAATCGATTTGTACTGTGTTTAATGGCTGTATTCTCTTACCTTTACATCTAATCCACGTGGAAGGTGTAGAGCCTGAGAAAAATGAAAAAAAAACATTTCCAGTTATTTACATTATAATAACTTCATACTCCAGTGGACTACTTTATTTTCCTGCCAATTAGTTAAGTTTCCCTTGTTACCAACTTGGTAGTGCACTTCTTCACAGATTTCCATCTGCATTATTTTGTTTTCTCTGTAACTATTTGTAACACAGCGGACCCCCCACCCTACATTGATGGCATTCGCATCAACAGCCCTCACTACTTGACCAAAATAAAGTTGACAAGCCCAGGAACACACATCTTCACTCTGGTGGTTTCCCAGTATGAGAAACAGAACACCATAAACTACACTCTGCGGGTGAGATTTTATCTTTCCATTGATCTCGTTCATCAGATCCATATTCTTTGGCTGAGATTTACAGTTCTCTGATCTGTTCGGATTTTGTCTGGAATACTAAACTTTGACCATAAATTACTGATGTGTTGAAAGTCTGTTTCTTTCTGCAGGTGTACTCTGGATGCAAATTCACCTTTTCCAAGATCCCAAATCCATTTACTCATGTCAAAAGGGTAAGCTCTTCTGCTCTGATGAATGTTGCAACCCTTTATCATTTGTGTTTATTTATTTAGCAGTGATATTGTGGTAGATTGGTGAGAATTACTTCGTGCCAATTTGCTGGAAGGAAAACTTACTGTGCTTTAGATCGTGTTGCCACCCATTTAATGGGAGAATAATTGTTAAATATTCCTGAAAGCGAATACATTCCACAGGTATGTAGAAATGCACAGTACTGAACCAGAACCAAGTTGTGACTTCTTCTCTCTCCAGATTAACGGCCATTGGAAGGGTGTCAGTGCTGGAGGATGTGGAAATTATAAAGACTCATACAAACACAACCCAATCTACCAAATCAGCATAGATCGATCTGGACCACTGCTTGTTGAGCTCAGAGGATCCAGGTTAGTGTACTATCAGGAACCCCTGTGCCATTTGTATCCTAATAACCTTTTAAAACAGCTGTGACAGCACTTAGTTTCCATACAGTTTATAGGCTGTGATGATTGTGCTACACTTGACATAGCATATGTCAGGAATGTGCAGCTTCCAGTCTTGATAGTTCCTATACAGCATTAAAATCAAAAATCAATCTGTGCCTGGTTTTCTGTCTCCATTTCTTTGTCTGCAGGCAATACAGTGTTGGGTTCGAGATGGTACCAGTGTCGGTGGTTGGTGATCAGGCAGGCTTCCAGAAGAAGAGCAGTGGAGATTACAGGTAGCTGCAGAGACTTGACAAAAATGTCGGTACACTATGGTTTCAACTTCACACCACTTGTTGACCAATAATAGCATGTTTGGGCCAAATGGGAATTCAGTTTCTTAATCTGGTCAATTAAAGAAAGGAAGAAATAATGGAGAATTGGAGAGAGGTGTTGTAGATTGATTGCAGTGTCTGTACTTCTCAATCTTGTATGTTAATGAGGTGAGTTATCCACCGTTCCTGCTCTACTGGTTTGTCAAAAAGATGGATCTCAACTGAACACCCCTCTTTTTTGGCTCTTGTCGAACTCCCCAAAGTCTTATTTGGTGCCATGTGTTGATACATTTCGAGGAAATATCACCAGGACACACAGCTTTGAACTTGAACTTTGAGCCTGTATAATATGACATTCCACAGAAACCTCTGGAATAATGAATCCCAGAAGATTTACACTGGAGCTTCTTGGGTCCTTCCTTGAGTACAATATTCTTGTTATAGATGTATCCATCTTAAGTTTGGTCACACAAAAAAAGATATGTACAAATATGCAAGAGTTTGACAAGACTTTTATTAAATTTGTTTCCATTCCACAGGTTGCATCATTGGGAAAAAAACGCATTTTAAAACATGTGTTGTTATCTGTCTCACACAACACACTTCTGTCTCCCTCCAGATGTGGTTTTTGCTACATGGAAGTGGATCATGCCCCAGCAGGCATCTATAACATCATCCCAACCACCTTCCTGCCCAAACAAGAAGGACCGTTCTTCCTGGACTTTGCCAGCACTACATCCCTCAAGGTCTCGCAGCTTCAATGAAATATGAAGACAAGGAGAGCGAGGGAGGTGATTGTTGAGACACATCAGGGCTTCATGGAATATTACCAAATTTATACCATATATGATGATGAGGTATCAGTACCTCAGTTGGACATAGGTGGGCAGAATGAATGTTGCCTTAGCCGAATACAGTCTAGCCACTGTCCAAAATACTCCACAGGTACACAGGGCTACATAGTGGGTTTAAAGTACAGTTCTGGTAAAAGAATATATCTTAATTACGATTCATTAAATGGGCTGAAAGAGTGTGGCGAGTCAAATGGGTGTTCGAGACAGAAAATGTTTGGATGATCAGCTGGTGTAATTATCAATTAAACAGGTGGTCTGATCTAAGACTTCAAGTAACAGAAGTTAGTGATTCAGTGTGTAATCTTTATGATACCTTGTAGGAAATTTGCCAATTAAGTATCAAGTAAATCCCCATTGCCATTCTAATCACTGGCCACTAAATATCTCTCATTATAACTAGAGTTTGTTTTTCTGTTTTGGACTTTTTAGTTCAATTGATTCCATACATGATTAGTGACAATAATGCAGAGGAAGTCTCTTCTCGGCTGCTGCAGAAACACTCTGGTTCATAAATTTTAAAAAAGCTCATTCTAATATGATGAAAACAGAATCCTTCTATTTTTACAGCTCTAAATAGTCCTAAATCTTAAACACCAAACTTTCAGATAGCCACATTTTGGATGAAACAAGTCTAGATCATCAAGATAAATGAGCATCACTCACTGTAAATCCTGCAAAATTGCAAGTGTTTATTTCACGGAACTTCTGTTTTCCACACAGCTGAAGCAGTCTTCGTTGAGAAATAGTTTTCATAGATCATACAGCACCTGCCCATTTTCCTCAGACATGGCATACAAAGTCTGAAGCTCAGTTTCTATTATCAGATGGATAATGTCATATGCAGTGCTTATGTCATGTCATCATGAAAATAACCTGCCATCATACCATAGTCTACCGACTCAAAGAAAGAATGAGATGGAATACATGGAATCACGGAAATAACCTGCCATCATAGCACAGTCTACCAACTCAAAGAAAGAATAAGATGACAAATGACAGTGAAAATTTATTGCCATATAAACGGTGTAGCCAGTTTGTAGTGAAAATTGGTGTTTAATGTCAAATGGGATATATAATACGATCTGCACTCATATATTTCAAACTATGAAACTTCAGATCTGGAATAAGCAACAGCAGATTTTGAAAGTATAAAACATTTGTACACCTCTCAACTCCATCCATATCAAGACTTCTGTGGACAGAATCTGATGAATAGTGTCTATTGTGTATTTAACCCCTTATCTCTTAAAACGTGATACAGATTTAGACAAACTGTGCATCATAATGTACATTTTCCACAACCTGCCCACACATGTAAGGGGAAGATGTGTCATGTCTTCTCAGCCCACTTAAATTATAAATTCAAAGTTTATAACTGTTAAAAAAAATTTTTAAATGAAGGATGCCTAACAGTAAGTTGAACTTACTTGCTGACTTTTAACCATTTTCATAAATGCAACCAATTCCTCTGTACGATTAAACTACATTCAGCACAAAAGTGTATTCTAAGAATTTCATCAGGTGAATCAAATCAATTTTATTTAGTGACACAAAAGTTCTCAAAGGGCTTCACACACCCGCAGATGACAGTAAATGACGACATCCCCTGGTCTTGACCCCTCACCAGGGCAAAGAAAAACTCACAAACCCCAAACGTGAAAAGACTGGAAAAAATTATTTTTTTTCCTGTTTTATCAAACAGAAACATTCATTGTCCAATGGCATTTCAGAGGTTTTCAAATACACAGGAGTCTCCTGGTACGAGTTGAATTAATCCCCTGACCGTGCTCATTTATCGATTTACTAGTTTTTCAAATGAATTTTCACCATTGAAATGAATTTAAATTAGATTGATCAATTCCAGCCCCCCAAAATCCTTTTTTAAGGAGGGAGGAAGAGTCTCCTTCCCCTAAAATGTCAGGTACAATGACTTTCTGGTGTTTTCTCTCTCTTTCTGGCCTCACTTTCATCACTGTCCGCACTTGCAGGTGTTTCATTAAAAACCTGCCCAGCTTTGCTTTGCTCTGCTTTTTCAAATGTTCCAAAAATATGGCAGACTATTGTCATTTAATAAAGCAGCTGTACAACGTGAACTTCATTCGTCTGCATGATTTTCTTTTTCAACAAAATCCAAAACCTTTATCTACTTTGCCAACACTTGTTCTAACTTCCCGGTAGAGATAGCCTCCTGCACTGGACTATCTTCTGGGGAATTTCATCGTGTCCTCCATGGCATCTGAACACTTGTGCCCCCGAATGTGTATTGATCATGCAGAGGATGCATCCTTTGGGAGAGCACCTGCTCCTACTTCAAACTACCACTTGTATTTCGAGACAAAAATTCTAAGCAAAGTTCTCATTCTGCAGTCAACTCATACTGTGAGGTTCCTCTGTATTGCTTGACCTTGTCATTTTCAATTTGTTACATAATATGAACACTGCAGTATGATATTATCCTGTTGATTCAGTGCTTGACCTGCACACCCGGAACATTATGTTATAAGGTGTGTGTATTCAATTTTGAGATTCATCTGTGAAATATCCCAATGTTGGCCAGGTTTTTTTCAAAAAATCTCAGTTTCTCATGGTTAATGCTGTAAGGAGCAGACTGTAATCTAATGGAACAACACTGAAGAAATAGTCATTTGCAGACATTTGAATTCCACTGACCTGAAATGATTTTCTGAGTCAGGTAAACCTCTGAGTGATTGTAGTTTTTCTCCCAGGTCTCCAATAATATGTGGCTATAACTAAAGATCACATCTGTAAGCCACTGTCAGTGACAGTGGCTTACAAATGGTTTTGTCAACTCTGTAACTGAGTTTTTATTGATGAATTCAGTAAAATATTGAAAATTCAAAAGTCTGTACATAAGATAATTGTTGCCATAACTGTTTCTGCAGCATGTAGTGAACTTGACATCACTGTGGTATGTCATCACAAACCTTGTTATGTTAAAGGTGGAGTAAGTGATTCTAATCCTCAGTCTGCTGTCAGTTCTACAGTTGGTGCACCACACCAAGCTGATCTCACTAGTACTGCCACTGCTGTGAACAGACGTAGTACTTGGAGGGTGTTTTGTAAACATTCTTGGTTTGGTGTATTTAAACAAGAAAACTGTAAACTGTCATTTAGACCAACCCACTCGCTAATCAAATACAACCAGAGGTGTTCTTGCAGTGGTCGTTGCATTTGAGTGCAAATACCAGCTGCCTTTCTCAGGAACTACTTTCTACACCTTTAACTGAGCAGGATGTGTAACTGTTAGTTTGATATATGTGAATGTAAGCTCACATCTGTCATTAGTACACAGTTTCATAATGTCCTTTTCACAGCTGTGGTTTAGCCTCAGCCTCTATGGCTGAGTTCCTAAACAGCCTATGTTATAGAATGCAAATGTAATGAGTTAGCAGTGCCACAGTTTAGCACACATACAGCTGTCAACCATAAGCTGTAGCTGCAAATGCCTTTTTTAAGCGATTTGTGATGCATAATGCACAGAAAAGTATTAGAAGAAAACTAAGCCATAAATAAATTAGTTTGTCATTAACACTGTCCATGTAATCCCAGCTGGATAGCTCAGTTGCTAATACACCGGGCTGGTGCATATGGGGACCCGGGTTCGATACCCAGAATAAGCGTCCAGTGGGTTGTGACAGGAAGGGCAACTGACTTAAAAACTCCTGCCAAATGAAATATGCGAATTGTGTTCGCTGTGGCGACCCCAGAAGGGAAAAAGCCGAAAGAAATCATTAACATTGTCCATGTAAAATAATATAGTAAAAGTTTTTTTCACTTTCATTTACTTTCAAATGTTAAATTACAGTAAAAGAAAGAAAAAAAAACAATACTGCCAGTGGTTGACTATATTAATAATACATGGTGCAAAAAGTAGAAACATGCTGTAAAAAGGAAGAGCTTTTAATATCTATTGCCAAGCACTTTTCCAAATCATTTAATTCATCATACAATAGTTCTTTATCTGTTATTCATTTTAATATATACACTACAAGCCAAAAGTTTGGACACACCTTCTCATTCAATGCGTTTTCTTTATTTTCATGACTATTTACATT
>JAPTHA010000009.1:462788-475367 GCA_029814585.1 Gymnapogon annona
GTTTCACTCTAAAAACACAGAGGAAAGTTTGGAGTTGACATTATTTATACATCATTATGGTATTATTTTACTGGTTCTGCCCAATTCAGATCAAGTCTACCTGAATGTGGCCCCTGACTGAAATGACTTTGACACCCCTGATATAAGATATACCTTGGACTGTCTTTTGAGAGACTAAAGGGAATAGTGGCATCTGACAATTCTCTGAGGGGGTAAAAGGAAGATCAGCTGTACAAATAGGATCTGCACGGCCCGCCTTATAATACGCCTCACTCCTACACTATGGTTTAATCCTTCAACACCAGGTACTCATCACATTCTGACACTTCATCCAAAGCTTTTGTCCCTTCGCAACAACCAGAGTCAATGTGAAGCATCGTTTTCACATAAGGAACCACGTAGTAGTCACGGCCATCCTTGTAATATTCCAAATGATGTAATAATAATGTAATATTCCTAATTATGTTTTCATTACTGTATTGTTGAACAAACATGGCAGTTGTTTGCTCTCGTTTCCATGAAGTGAGTCGTGCATCCACAGAGGGAGCAGCTCATGGTTCAGTCGAAGCATCATTACACACTGCACCTGCAGCGCTCTGGGTTTTCACTGTCATTTCTGATCTCTTAGGATGCAGGGATGCTTTGATGCCATCCAGAAGAAATATGTAAGTGACCTTTACCCTCATCCACAACAGGTGTCATGAGTGTGTCAGCTTTAGTCAGTGTTTTGATCACATTCATCAGTTCCCAGCAGCACAAAGCCTTCACTCTCCTCCTCCCTTTTCCTCTGCCTTTCACCTCAACAGCTCCGGACAATGGTTTTGTCGGTGAGTATTTTATTGAGCTCTCAGTCATTTGGGACGTTTGTAATACAGGGTGTGGCTCACGTCTGGACACACGGGACCATGGCATGTTTTTCATTGAATCCAACTGTCAATTGGTTATTAACAGTATTTTTTTTCCTCCGTAGATGAAGCATGGCTCTGTCAGAGTTGAGCTGGTCCTCGTCAGTGCACGTGAAGAATCCTATCCAAAGACAGACAACATTTAACGGACGCCACTCCAGGACCAATCCCATTGGTTTATCAACGAGGGTGATTAGGAAAGTTAAGGAAACAGGCAGCATCGTGGACAATCGCTGCAACTAGTGCTTTGGTTTGGTTTTATAGATTAGATTAGATAAGATTAGATTAGATATACCTTTATTTGTCCCACTCGGGGAAATTTCAGATACACTCATTCACCCAGAACACAGTTTGTCCGCGATGCTGCCTGTTTTCCTTAAATGTCCTAATCACCCTCGTTGATAAAGCAATCGGATTGGTGCTGGAGAGACAGCCATTACATGTGTGCTATCTTTGGATATGACTCTTCACGTGCACTGACAAGGACCAGCTCAACTCTGACAAAGCCCTGTTTCATCTATGGAGGAAAAAATATATGAATAATTATTTAACAGTTGAATTCAGTGAAAAATATGCACTTATGCTGTGTGTCCAGATGTGACAGACACACTGTATAGTTCCACATCCTGTTAACTTCAGTCTGGACAGACACACTGTATAGTTCCACATCCTGTTAACTTCAGTCTGATGGGCAGAGGTTTGAAGGTCGGAGGACGACTTCACAGTTTCCTCTAAAAGCCCTTTTAGAAATGTTGTACGAGTTGTCGCTGAATTTGTGTGTCCTCATAGATCTACACTGATCCAGAGAACCCCCAGGTACTTCCACCCCCACATCCACAACAAAGATCAGCTCCTGTTGCAACACCAGCTCCTCACGTACAGGAACACTCACCAAGTATCTGTGTTTCAGAAAGTGTCGGAGGTTTACCGCTTCACCGTCCAGTACACAAGCAAAGGAGCGCACTTGGAATTCCAAAGGTAGAGTTCAGTCACGCCACGCAAAATAGAGCCACATTTGAATTATAATACAGCTTATTGAAATAAATCCCCCCCTTTTCTTTCAACATTGTGTTAAATAGTGTACATCAGAACAGAAAAAGATGACACACTCCTCTTATTTTCATTATTATTTCAAAATCCACACAAGTTTCAACTCCATTACATTCAACCAGTACAAATATAACTTGCCACTTCCAACTTCCATGGGGCGATGTACACACACACACACACACACACAAACACACGTCTAATAATTCCAGACTGTGTGTGTGTTTTTTTTCTGGCAGGATTGTATGCAAAATATTACTATGCAGTTTTGTCATCTCCCACATTTGTGGCACCGGGCTGGTGCATAGGGGACCCGGTTCCATTCCTGAGATAAATGTCCCGTGTGTAGCCTCAATGTCTCATTGTGCCGCTCCCAAGCCCGGATAAAGAGTTGTATCAGGAAGGGCATCCGACGTAGAAACTCCTGCCTAATCAAATATGCGAATGGGATTTGTTGTGATGACCCCAGAAGGGAAAAAGCTGAAAGAACTCATTATATACACAGTCCATTTTAGACTATCCTTCCATAAAAGTATCCTGCTTTACTTTGAAAGAAAAGGACAGTGGTTTCTCCATTACATACATTTCATAGATTGTTTGTAACTTTATCGTCAGGTTGTGGTTCATCTGAGTGTACACCTTACCTTGTCAGAGCTTTTCCCCCCTCTAATAAGTAGTACTCTCATGAAGTATTTATCTCCTTTAGTTTGAATGTTCTGCGTTACGGCCCCTGGACTCATTCTCAATCTGCTTCCTCTTGCGATCAGCAACGACAACACGGTGTCGTACGGTGACACCAAGAAGGCCAGCATCCTCCTGGTGAGGAAGCTCTACACTCTGATGCAGAACCTGGGCCCTCTGCCGGACAACGTGTGTCTCAACATGAAGCTGACCTATTACAACGACGGTGACACACACACACGACACACACGCGCTCTCCCGTTAGTAAAGTAAATATATCAGAGCTCATGTGTTCAGAGTCACAACTCTTAATTGTCATCATACTTGGAGCATGGTGGAATTATAGGAGCTCCACTACAGCGGTGATCAAACAAGTATTGCACAGAGTAAAAAAAAGATTTAGATTAGATTAGATATACCGTGATTAATCCCACACTGGGACATTTCAGGTTACAGCAGCACACACAAGACAAGACACACAAGAGATTCTGTAAATATGATGAAAAATATGAGTAATTCCTAATAATATAAATATATAAATAGAAATAAAGAAAAGTTATTAGGTAAGTTTTTGTTGTTAGTTATTAAGTTTAAAAGTATCACAGTGCAGGAGTAAAGAATATAAGAATACACCAGAACTTTATTCATCCCCATGGGGGAAATCCTAAACCGTCCAGAAGCTCTCAGTGTAAATATACAAAACAGAAACACTCATCAGAGATAAAGAGGAAAATAAATACACCGAGGTACAACAAGGTAAGAGCTCTGCAAAACACCAGTGAGAGGACTGGTTGTTATTGCACGCCTGCCTATGTCCCTGAAATATACAAATGTGTAACAATATTGCACTGGCACATAAAATCTGAAGGTGAAATCTAAGAATATAATCAAGTACAAGTGTCGGAGCACGAACTGCATCCACCATGTCCTCAGCCAGAACCTACGCTTTCCAGTGTTAAGGAGGTGAAGTGGACAAGAATGTCCCAGTGCGCTTAAAGTACGGGGTTCACACGGGTGCTTGAAGTCCTTGAAAACACTTGAATTTCAACGTTGTGTTTTTAAGGTCTGAAAATGTGCTTGGATTTGAGTTCAAGTGCTGGAAAGTCCTTGAAATTCTAACTGATGTGATTTACTGATTTGGTTTGAGTAGAGAGGTGATACATTTATACATACATTTAACAAAGTCAAACTAGAAAGAAAAAGGTGTTCTCAGGTCAACTTCAGCGACAATTATGTTATTCAGATTCAGAATATTTATGGTCATTGTCTTGGGCTCGGAGCGAGTATGGCTGGAAAATGCCAAGTGACTTCCTTTTTATAAAACTTTAATCGCCTTTCACTTCTAAAGTTTTTGCTCTTATGAAAGATCCTTTTTAGATGTTTATAGTATAATACAACGTACGTCATTGTGATAAAAAGTGAAAAAATTAATCCCGAGTATATTCCTGAAGATGTGTATACAATCCAGGTGATAATGTGCTATGCTGCAGAATTCAGAAAATGGCCCTTAAAAGTGCTTGAATTCAACCTTGAAAAATGTGTATGGGCGTTGAATTAGTGTCAGGAAGTGTGACATTATTTCATCTTATTACGATGAGATAAGACATTATTTCATCTTAAGACACTAATGAGGGCGGCTGCGGCTCAGCCGGTAGAGCAGCTCGTCCACTGGCTGAAGGGTCTACGGTTTCCAATCCTGGCTCAGACTGTCCACATGTCCAAGTGTCCTTGAGCAAGACACTGAACCCTGAATTGCTGCCAGTGCAGCGCCCTTCATGAAAACCCCGCCCACTGGTGTGTGAACGTGTGTGTGAATGGGTGAATGTGAGGCCAATGTAAAGCACTCTGGGCACCATAACTGTGTAGTCAGTTGTCAATTAGACACTTTCCTGAGCTCTGCACACATGGATGTGTTTACGGCCTCCTTCAATGCAGTGTAACTGAAGAGCATGTGAGAAGGTGAGTGTTGTTTCCCATGTGCCTCGGCGCAGTGACCCCTCAGGACTACCAGCCTCCGGGCTTCAAGAACGCCGACGGTGACGACCTGGAGTTTGGAAGGGAGCCTGTGAAACTGGCCGTGGGTAAAGTGGTCGCCCCTTTCCACGTTCTCAAGCTGGACATGGCCACCGAGAGACACAGACTGGAAGAGGTGAAGCACACGCCAGGACGTCTGACCAGTGGAAATGACAGATCCACTCCACCTGGTCTCCTTAGGGCTGAACCAGACAAACACCCTCTAATCTTATTTATCTGACACTAGTATAAGGGTCCCCAACCCTCGGACCCCGGACCACAACCAGTCTGTGGGTCTGTTGGTGCTGGGCTGCACAGAAAGAATACTCAGCCGTACATTCTATCCATTTTATTAATCACTGGGTTCTGAATGGATTCTTTCTGCCGCATCTGTCAGGAACTCAGTCTGGATGCATTTCCACTTCCTGCCTCGGTCACACATGTTTACATTACCTTTTTAAAACAGCTGTTCCAACCGCTAACTCATTATATACATTAGCGTTAGCTACACTGAAACTAACACGTAATACATTAGCGCTAGCTACACTGAAACTAACACATAATACATTAGTATTAGCTGCAATGAAACTAACACATAATACATTAGCATTAGCTGCAATGAAACTAACACATAATACATTAGCATTAGCTACATTGAAACCCCCAAGCAGGAAAAATGAACACAAAATAAATGTCTTCATAAGTGGCTTTGTGCAGGTAAAAGACAGGCCTCATTTTATGTTGTAATGTTGCAAAGACGCTGCTAATAAAGTTACACACACACAATGTTTTCACAGTTATTATACAGTATTTACCAAATAATGGTTTTTATGTGGGTGCTATAATTTTTTTATTTTGTGGTATTTATCCACCACAACTTAAAGGCCGGTCCGTGAAAACATGGTCTGACATTAAACCGGTCCGTGTGATAAAGGTGGTTTTATTACTGCTTCAGTACATGGTGTTTCTTTGTTTCCATTTTTCTGGCACTGATGCAAAGGAAACACAGGGAAAGTCCAATTTGACGGTGAATAGAATACAGACAACCGAAGACCAATAAAAATAGCAGCCTTTATTGTGTGTGTTTGGAAAGGGCTCGTTCTTTTAGAGTTAGTGAGATGCAGTAAATGTTTGTCAGCGTTGGCATCGGCTGCAGAACTGAATGAATATTCTGAAGGTGAACATTTGATGCTTTGACACCGGATGAAACTCCTGCTCGTCTTCTTGTCGAGTGTCCTGGACGTTTCTGAACACGGACGCTCTTCTGCAGCGACATCACAACCAGGAACAACACTAGTGTCTTCAACCTCCCTGCTCCACCATGAGGCCTTCAGATAAATGCAGAACAAACAGCTCTCCTGCGCCACCTGCTGTCTGTTCTCAGTAGCATCACCTCCAGGCGTCACAGTCAGTAGTGAACCCACTTACACCTCTGACACTCATATGACCTCTCCTGAAATCAGTGGACCCCAATGTTTTTTGTGCCATGGACTGGTTTAATGTGTGTCAACATGTTCATGACCTTTAAGTTGAATACAACAAAATAAATTGATAGGACCCACATAAACACTGGTATCTAGTAAATATACTAATACTGCACTGTGTGTGTAACTTTATTAACAGCAATGACATAACACACATTTGTTTAGTGTTAGTTTAAATGTAGCTAATGCTGATGTATTATGTGTTAGTTTCAGTGTGGCTAATGCTAATTAGCTACACTGAATTAGTTTATTATGTGTTGGTTTCAATGTAGCTAATGCTAATGTATTAAGTGTTAGTGTTAGAACAGCCCTTTGAAGAAGGTAGTGGATGTCGAACACGTGACCACACAACATACACACGCGACACCATTTGGACACACAACATACATGCGACCATCTGGACACACAACATGCACACATGTGACCATCTGGACACACAACATACACATGTGACACCATTTGGACACAACACACACACGACACCATTTGGACACACAACATACACATGTGACCATCTGGACACACAACATGCACACGTGACCATCTGGACACACAACATGCACACGTGACCATCTGGACACAACATAAACACACACGTGACCATCTGGACACACAACATACACACATGAATACACTAGAGAATACGGCAGTTTTTTAAAATAAACATCACTCAGATTCCCATAATAAATATAATGGAATAATCTAAGTTATGTATTCTTTCTGTGTGGCCCAGTACCAATTGACCCACGGACCAGCACTGTTCCACAGCCCAGGGGTTGGGAACCACTGCTGCAAGTAACAAACTCACATTATCAGAGTTGCTGTGGTCGCGTTGCCTGTTGATCTTTATCAGCACCGTGTATGGAAGTCTGCACGTCTGGCATCTGTATGAGCACCGTCATGTGTCCAGGTGGAGGAGAGCGTTCATGAGATCCATGAGGTGAAGAGGTGGCTTCTGCAGATGGAAGACAGTGTCCTGTCACAGGTCAGAACACACACACACACACACACACAGTACATCAAGGCCCTTTCTCAAACACAATCAAGGATCACTGTGGCCTCTAAATAACTGGAGTATCCAGAGGAAAATCAAACAACACACAAATAACCAGACAACAAAGTCAAACATTGAAAGAAGGTTTACAAGGATTCATGGAAGGAAGAGTCCTGAATGGACTGACAGTGAGTGCTACAAAAAATGCATCTTATAATCTGTAAAATCCAGTATATGTGTCCGGTCAAGTCTTCCTGTTGTGTGTGTTTGTGGAGCTGATGTGACAGAGGGGCGTGTTCCACTCATCACAGACTGATCCTGGAGTTTGAGACAGGACTGACACTGTGTGGTCACGTTCACACACCATGTTTTCATCTGCAGAGTTCTGTGACTCAAGAGGTGGAGGAGCCCCACAACAACTCCCACCAGGACGCCAGCGGTGAGTGCAGCCCGTGGCGGTAACACGTAACACATGACGTCAATTCAAGAGCACGTTCACAGACACGAAGACACGGCGGTTCAAGTATCAAAGTCTTTCTCTAAGCGTATTCTGTGTTTCAGGTGTGGACACAATGTCAAAGTGTCAAAATGAAGGGCATAGAGTCCCATAGAGACATATGTTGACCTCTGACCTCCTAAGTCCTACAAGCCCTACTGGGGTGTATAGAGCTGAACCAATGTGTGTACTGATACTGGTAGAGATGTACATGTTGTTCAATACGTATAATAATAATAATAATATGAATAATAATAATGGGCCGACAGATGCACAGTGTTTTCCGCTTCAGTGTCAGATCCACACACATCTGCTTTTGCATGTGGGCTGTGGTTGGATTCATTACAACACATGCATTTACCAACCAAACAGCACCATCCAGTGTAAATATGTGGTATGTGGTGCAGGTTCAATGATGAATGAACCTGCAGGTCATTTATCATTTTATGCATCAGTGTATGGTATGCCATTGTATGATACGGTACGGTATGATATGGTATGGTACAGTATGGTATGGTATGGAATGTGTATGGTATGGTATGGTATGGTACGGTATGGTATGGAATGTGTATGGTATAGTACAGTATGGTATGGTATAGAATGTGTATGGTATGGTACAGTACGGAAGATAGCAGTGTTAGGCGAGGAAAGTTACACAGGTAAAAATATGACTGCCACTTGTTGTGCGAGGATAATAAAGGGAAATGTCAGTGATATTTGTGAATAAATGGAAAAACCCTTTTCTGTGTGAATGTCACTGAGTATTTTTCTGTTTTTGTATAAACTCCAGACATCAAGCTGAGCTGCAGTGAGGAGATCAAAACCAGTGTGCAGCTCACAGAGGTACATTAACCCCACACACTCTGAGCTACTGACAGGTCCGCTCGTGAAAACACCTACTGACCCCTCTGTCAGGTGGAGACGCTCGTGAAGGACTCCCCCCACATGGAGGTGGGACACAAGAGGATGAGGAGTGGACGCATCATCACATCTGAAACGGTCTGTGTGTGTGTGTATGTGTGCCTGTCTGTCTGTGTGTGTGTGTGTCTGTATGGATGTCTGTCTGTCTGTGTGTGTGTGTGTGTGTGTGTGTGTATGTTTATGTGTCTATATGGATGTCTGTATGTGTCTATATGTCTGTATGTGTGTTTGCATGTGTCTGTATGTGTCTATATGTCTGTGTGTGTGCCTTCGTATCTGTCTGTCTATACAGTATGTGTGTCTGTCCGTGTGTGTGTGTGTGTGTGTGTGTGTATGTTTATGTGTCTATATGGATGTCTGTATGTGTCTATATGTCTGTATGTGTGTTTGCATGTGTCTGTATGTGTCTATATGTCTGTGTGTGTGCCTTCGTATCTGTCTGTCTATACAGTATGTGTGTCTGTCCGTGTGTGTGTGTGTGTGTGTGTGTGTGTGTTTGTGTTACTCTACCTCTGATCAACAAACACAAATGTCACCTCACGTGTGTTTTCAGTGTTGGATCATGTCATGGATGTAGTGTAAAGGTTTTCTTTCAGAGGGCTTGTGTTTCCACCTTTATCATCTGTGTTTTGGCTCTGGTTCACATTCAGTCAGTGTTTATCTTCAGTTATTGTGTCCAAACTGACACAGGTTCTGCTCTTCCTGTTTTCTTCTCCAGGTGTGTAAGTACGAGATCCCCAACAGCCAGGAAACACCGTCCAGCTCTTCACAGCACAAGAAACGCAAGTCCAGTGAACCGGCTGAGCCCTACTGAGGCCGGACCACGAGTGGAAGGACAGTACTGCAGGTTCACACAGACAAGGGTTCGGTCAGTTCACATGTCCTTCACGTTCCTCTCATGAGTCCTGCGATCGCTATCTTTCATTTGTCCTTTTAGTCCGGAATTCAATTTATAACCTGAGGCAGCAATAAAGATGCAGAGGTCACGACCGTCCTGTCAGTGCATTAGTTGAACGGGGAGCGTCGGAGTAGACGGACACGCCTTCCACACACACACTGACGCCCAAACACACTCAACTAGTCCCACATTAAAACCATCACCACAGCAGGAAACACTGGGACTCGTGTCTGAGTCTCTAAACCAGTGGACTACAGACCAGTTTAAGGTCTGACAATGTGTTCATGGACCGGCCTTTAAGCTGGATACAACAAAATACAATGACAGACACACATAAACACTGGTACTGTATTTAGTAAATATACTAATACTGCACTGTGTGTGTAACTTTATTAACAGTAACAACATGAGTAACAGCCTCAACAACCAAACACACACATTCGTTTAGTGTTGGTGTCAGTGTAGCTAATGCTAACCTACGCTAATGTATTATAAAACATTGACTGTTGTGGCTCGGGTGGTAGAGCAGGTCGTCTGGTAACTGAAGGGTTGGTGGTTCTCTCTCCTGATCATATGCCGTTGTGTCCTTGGGCAAGACACTTCACCCACCTTCCCTCCAGTGTCCCTGCACTTTTGTATGAATGTGTATGAATGATCCCTGCGCTGCCCCCCCCCCTGCCTTCACCCTTGAGTATCGGGACAGGCTCCAGTGACCCCCGCGACACTGCAAAGCATAAAAGCGGGTTCAGAAGATGAATGAATGAATGGCTGTTCTAACACTACATGTGTTTGTGTTAGAACAGCCCTTTGAAGAAGGTAATGGATGTAGAACACACGTGACCATCTGGACACAACATACACACATGAATACACACCAGAGAATACACTAGTTTAAATAAATAGAACATCCTTCAGAATCCCATTAAATAAAACATAAATAATGCAAGTTTTGTATTCGTTCTGTACGGCCCAACACAAATTGAGAGGTACCAGTCCGCGGCCCAGGGGTTGGGAAACATTGGATAAAAGCACACGCAGGTGTGTGAGGAAGGTCTGTAAACACAGGGTTGGTCCACACTGAGGAGAAGCAGGTCCACTGCAGCCTCGTTATCTCAGTCCAAATGCCATTATTTACATGTAAGGTGCCTTAAATGAAGCTGTTAAGTGAAAGTGGATTATATCTGTACACAGTGACCTTTGGGCTCAGATAAGGCCGTCAGCAGCCCCCACCCCCACCCTTCGACCACCACACACACACACACACACACAGCCAGCCTGTGTGTTTGTAATCTGCTGTTGTTTTTCCCAGAGAGGGACATTTGCTGATAGACTGCCTTAACCCACTGCCGATCAATACTGCAGGAAGCCTTTGTGATGCATATCCACCCCCATCCCATAACAACCCCTGCCCCACCGCTACACCATGGCTGCTGCAGCCATGGTGTAGGCGGGGGGTGGGGGGGGTGGGGGCATTGTCTCAGCCACCACATTTATGTGATTGTCTTCTCTTTGTTTTTTTTTCATTGCATTTTCCGATCACAATAATCCGACCGAGCTGTGGACGTTACCCACAATGCACCAGCGTTCTTTATGAGCTGTGAAATGAACAACTCACCTCATGGTCCACAGTCTGACTCCAGAGGCCTTTTTCAACACATGCGTATTATTTAGACGGGGTGGGGGGGTATTGAGAAGTGATGAAATGCAGTGACTGGCGTAGGGATGTAAGCTCCACCCCCAGACCAAGGACACTTTACATCACAGACATGAGGTCATACATGTAGCCGCAGCCGCACCAACAATCAAATAGGAACAAACATGGAGGAGTGACCGCGGCCAGGGTGAACCCCCCCTTCATCCATAGGGAAGAGAAAGCAGACGGATGGAAGGATGGGTAGATGGATAGATGGACAGGTGGATGGGTGATGGATGATGAATGGATGATGGATAGATGGATGATGGATGGATAGGTGGATGATGGATGGATAGATGGATGATGGATGTATAATGAATGGATAGATGGGTGATGGATGGATAATGAATGGATAGATGGGTGATGGGTGGGTGATGGATAGATGGGTGATGAATGGATGATGGATGGATGATGGATGATGGATAGATGGGTGATGAATGGGTGATAGATGTCCTGTAGTTTGATTTTGAAGGTTATGCAGACACCCCTTCACGTCAGGTTGATGTATGTGAGTGTGTGTTGAGTCCGAGTCCGTCCTGTGGTGTGTGTGTAGAAACAGGCTGCAGTTCTTGGTGTGTGTGTGTGTGTGTGTGTGTGTGTTTGTTGACTTAGTGACTCCTCAGTTGTGTTAATGCTGGTATTACAGGAGCATTAGAGGGGGGTCGGCCTGGTCCCTGGGCGTGTCTCTATGACGTGTCTGTTGGGCGTGTCTATTGGGCGTGTCTATTGGGCGTGTCTATTGGGCGTGTCTATCGGGCGTGTCTCTAGTGTTTGGACGTGTCTATTGGACGTGTCTATTGGACGTGTCTATTGGACCTGTCTCTAGTGTTTGGATGTGTCTATTGGACGTGTCTATTGGATGTGTCTCTCGTCTTTGGACGTGTCTATTGGACGTGTCTATTGGAGGTGTCTATTGGACTCGTCTCTAGTGTTTGGACGTGTCTATTGGACGTGTCTATTGGAGGTGTCTATTGGACTCGTCTCTAGTGTTTGGATGTGTCTATTGGAGGTGTCTATTGGACTCGTCTCTAGTGTTTGGACGTGTCTATTGGACGTGTCTATTGGAGGTGTCTATTGGACTCGTCTCTAGTGTTTGGATGTGTCTATTGGAGGTGTCTATTGGATGTGTCTCTAGTGTTTGGACGTGTCTATTGGACGTGTCTATTGGATGTGTCTCTAGTGTTTGGACGTGTCTATTGGACGTGTCTATTGGACGTGTCTATTGGACGTGTCTATTGGACGTGTCTATTGGAAGGGTCTTACTCAAAGACAAAACGGTGTAAACACAGGACATCAACACTGTTCCAAACATGAAGCTCGAGGAAGAAAAAAGAGAGGACGTGTAATTTGATTTCACCACCACCTTCAACACAGACGTACACACACTCACACACACACACACACACACACACACACACACACACACACACACACACACACACACACA
>JAPTHA010000009.1:565212-575273 GCA_029814585.1 Gymnapogon annona
GTATAATAGAGTATTTAATTGTATAATAATTGTAAAAAAAAATAAAGGTTTCTACTTCACGGATTTTGCCTATCACGAGTTCTTTTTGGAACGTAAACCCCGCGAAAAACAAGGGTTTACTGTGTAACACTGTACACTGGAGGGATGTTCTGTTGTAAACTATGGGTAAAGTTTTGCTAACAGTTGTTGGGTTGAGACTACTCATCAGACTACTCATCAGAGACTAGTTACCTTTTGATCAACGTAATATACACAGAATAACCGGTGTTGGAAATGTTCATTTAAAGATGGAATTAGTTTCTAGTACTTCCCACAAAAAGTAACAGAATTAGTTACAAAAGTACAGGGATGAATAGTGTTTATTGATTGGTTTGATAAAAAAAAAATTGATAAAAAATAAGTAGTTCTTTATTGTTGCGCTACTTTCAAGTACATTTTTAATGTGTCAAAGAATCTGAACTCCCCCACCCCTATTTAACATTAACCAGGTTTACTATTCCTGATGTTTACTTGTGTTATTGAGTGTGTGACTGTGCTTGCTTCTCTTTGTGTGTCAGTAATACCTGCACAACCATGGATTGTAATGAACTTTACCTCAGCCAATCAATGTGGGGTACGAAAAAGAAGTGATGATGATTGGCCGGTTTACAATCAAATTTTACTCTGCTTTAATAATTTGGGTTGGTGGTGTTGGAAGAACAGTAAAAAAGTTGTAGTTATAATGAAAACACTTTCAAACAGCTAAAAATTATAGTAATGCATATTGCACTACCTTTTTGGCAGTAACAATTATAGTGTAATCATGATTGCAACAGTAATTATAACAAGCAATTGCAAAAAGGTAAATAAAAATAAGAAAAAGAACTGCACCTATTAAGAGAGCACCAGTTACTGCAGCCTCAGAATCCACATGTTTATTTAATTAATAAAGTAATGGAGAATATTTTATTACTACCATATATACACAGTTTCACAAAGAAATTATTTTGTTTGGAAACAATGATGGAGCCACAGTTTCACATATGAGTAGAATCTTTGATGGTTGAGCTGTGACACATAACAATTATGAGCCAGTTCACAGACTGAGAAGTCTGGCACCATTTGGACATGAACACACTTAATGGCAGAGAGTGCGAATGTGCTTAAATGGAGGCGGGTGTTTACAAATTTAGTCTGGTGGAAACTCGCTTAGTGCTACAGGCCAGAATCGTTTTTGGTTTTGGTGGTTGTACCGTGTCCAGATCTAAATGGAGGTTTTAGAATGGCAACCCTGGTTTTTTGAGGAGTGGTCTGACTCCGTGCAAGGCCCTGGACAGGATCACACATGTCTGCTCAGGCTCCACAGTGCCTTCAGGCTGGAAGCGAAGAAGGGGATCCATCACACTGCAGGCTCCCCATTATACAAGATGTTCTCCAGTGGAGGTTGTCCAGGGCCATTATACATTCAGAAAATTAAGATAATTAAAGAATTCCGCCAACAAACTACATCAGTAAGACAATACTTTATTTATTCCACAATGAGGAAATTAACAGTAGCTTTAACTGTAAAATGAACCTAAACCTATTACAAAATGCAAAGGGATGATGATTGAGAGTGGGAGTCATTAATGCAAATTACATAGTTTTAATTGAAGTTACTATATTTTGATGATTATAGTTGGTGTTCCATCTGAGCAGTGGACTGCCTAACAAAAGTAAACCTCATTAAATCACACTTGGAAATGTAAGTTGTCTGCTCTGCATCAAAAGTAGTGAAATCCGTAGTAATTTATTGTTAATTAGAACATCTAGCTTCGTATCTTAATAAATCAGTTGAAACCACAGCACTGCATAGCTTCTATGGTTATGTGATCAACTTGTATTTCTAACAGAAATTAAGCTGGCTAGATGATATTGTCATTGATTTTTTTTTAGTTCTTGAACAGGAGCACAGTCAACTTATGCCAGATTCCATTTCATCTCTGAATTTAATGCAACGGGGTGTTTTGACTTAAAGCAAAATACTGAATTCTGTTGGATACAACAGCAAAATGATAGCATATATCAAGAATTAAATTTCATAACTGGGTTTTGACAAAGATTTATACCAGAGTTTTGGTTCAGTTCACTCAGTTTCAGGTTTTTATCAAAATGGCTACATCTGTCAGCTCACCACTCAGCTCAAGTAATATGCTCCAGTTTGAAAAACTGTATCATACCAAATGGGATGCTGAGGAACAACCACAGTATATACAATGTTAGTTAGTATGGTGTCAATATTCACATTGTAATAAAAGATGGAAATATGCGAAAGTCATATCAAATTTAGTTTTTGTAGGCTCCAGTGACCCCCGCGACCCTGCAAAGGATGCAGCAGGTTTGGAAGATGAATGAATGAATGAATGAATTTATACAAACAGATGAAAACGTGTGAATCCACTTAACTTGACCGTCTTCGCTTTGTCAAATTATATTCCCAAGATACATTCATGCACAAACAATTAATTCAACAAACATCACACATAGAACGTAAGTACAGGGCCTTTCCAAACAAAGAGATTACACAACATGAACAAATAAACCCATACTATGGCAGAAACAGAGGCAGGATTTCTCCCATAAAAGCTCTGAATCAGGCCAGGAATTCAGTTGTGTTGACTCCATTATAAAATATAATATTCAAAACAAATTACATGTATGTGCATTGCCACAAACCCTGGTCAGGACAAACAATCATATTCTTCATAGGAACACAAATAATTCAGATTTGATTTCCTTGGATGGTGACTAATTCAAAAAGCATATATTTTTCTCATTTGATTTTTCAAATCAAATCCATAGCATTTTTTTTATCTAAATATAAAATGCTATGGATTTAATTTGGAATTTTTAATATTTAATGAGCCTGGTGTTATGATTTTTTTTGTGGAATTTAATTAATACATTTGTACTAAGATACTCACCTAACAGTGATTGGAGAATTGTAGCTGTATATAAGTCTGAAGGCTGAAGCTGTAGAAAGAGAGTAGAAAGAGCCAATTTTATATCTTATTATTATTTATTTCATACTTTATATATTTTATAGAATAAAATACATTAATTATCCCACTTCAGGTTAAGAAAGACCAGCACATAAGCTGTCATCACATCACATTCATGCTGTAATGCCTTTGCTGACCTTCAAAAGCTACTGTTTTTTTGTTTGTTTTTTTGTGTAATCAAGCTATAAAATGGAGACAACATTAACTGTCTCATTTCAAAGTATGTTACTGTGATTATGGTGCTTATGGTGATACTTGTGGCGCTATCATGTGCTTGGACAATATTTCTGACAACTGCTGTAAATCCAAGTAGGTTCCAAAGGTAACAAGGAGTGACCAACCGTTTGCACACTATACACAGATCTTCAATCTCACTATTGTTACCATGTTAGTATGATATGGAAGTATTACACAATACAATGTGTTGTCAGCACACATTACGAAATAAATTCTTTCTAAAACATGTCAGGTCTTTTTGTTTAAAAAAAACAATGTAACAATTTCAAGTGAAGGGTAACTCAAAGTTAATAGTGTGGACATAATTCAGCTCATAATTAAAACATAATTTGCATGGACAGTCAACTTTCAAAATGTTAGCCTCCAAAAGGACACACCAAGTAAAAAAAGAAAGAAAGAAAAAAGGACCTGTCTGGAAATTTCCACAACTAATGTTGAAATAAATCTGTGTAAGTCCTAGCCCCTTTCAAACCAGGGTTTCTTCTCGTGTTAACTAATTATTGTTATGTTATTTAGAATATTAGGTTTATTTCTGCTAGAAAAGTTTAATAAAATTTATATCCCTTGGCTACATGTTTTATATATTAAACAAAGCTCACTGGGTGCTATGCTCATTGAAATGTTTCCATATTAGTTGGAGGATTAAAAAGGGGAAAATGTTTAATAATGGTTACATGCACACGGGGTGTTTTTAAATGCTCATATGCTCAGATGCTAAAGCCACATCAGAGCTTCTCTTAGTAAAGTGTATTACACACCAGTGGCTGTTAAAGGGAAATCAAAGAGCTACGAGGATTTAATTCCTTCCTGTTGTTTCAAAGTGTTTCTGCTTTTTGTATTAATACAATTGCAATTTTTGCAGTTTTGGAAATGTACAATGGTCAGCAATTAATTTTTCATACTTCTCTGACCAGACAAGGAAAATAAGGGAAGTACATAGTAAACAAGTTTACTTCAGATAATGAAAAAACAAAAAAACTAAAAATCAGTGAAGTGAGTCTTGTATTTCACAGCAAAAACATTAAAAGTTCTATTTTAGTTCAAAATTAAAGAAATACTAATAATAAATAGACATTTACATAATACGACAAATAAACCCTATTGTAGGAAGGTTGTTGTGAGTTTTTTATATTTCTAAGACCCACAACACCATCATTTTATTTTATTTATTTCGAAAAATTTACTTTAAAGTAATTTGCAATGATTGAAGTAAAACTACCAAATGTTTGTTTGTAAGATTTACTCTTGTTTCATTTGTGTAAGGTGTGTTTTCTTAAAGTGTTCTACTACAGTAAAACTGATTTAGAGTGATAAAAGCCACTTGTTAAATGTTTGTTTTGATGCGTGGTGCTGAGTTGTGTTTGCGCCAATCTGTCCTGCTGCTGTGAGTGACAGCCACAGGTTGACTAGCTGACCACCTTCGGTTTCAGAATACACCATCCTGACCTCACCTGCAATGGCATTGAGATCTTCATGGTAACACAAGCCTGTTCTCTTTTAGATTGATAACTTCTTCCCTTTCAAATTTTGTTTTTAATTGTTCTTTTTTGGATCATTGTCAGCTCTATTGCTGCCAATCATGTATGTCGGATGTTGAAAATTAATAAAGAACGTTGGCATAAAATTTTCTTTTTTTAATGCTTTGTTTCATTATTTAGCTTCAAGTAAAATGTTTCAGATTTTAACTTTGAGTTTAGAGACAAAATGTGTCCAAATTTATGATATAAAAATACAAATAATAAAACACCTTATGTGTATGTATGTGACTTTAGATGGCAGTCAACTGATTTGATGCTGAAATTATCATCACATTACAATTAAATAATAAAATAATGACATAAATATTCATTTGTACCAAGTTGTTAAGGTGATTGATTAATCCTGCGCATTCTTCACAATTAAATATTTTTATGTTCAGACACCTGAATTTTGAGAGCACAAAACATATCAGATCTATATAAGTGTTTGTGTGACTTGCATTATATATGCTTAGTGCAATACTGTATATTTGAATGGTTGTTGTTGTTTAATAGTTATCGTTTCAAATATAACATTCTCATCCCTATAATCAGCTACAACAGCATGAGGATACGTTGAGTACTTGGTTGTTTTAAACAAACTTATTACTATATATATATATATATATATATATATAATTTTCATCTTTCATGAGACAATATTCCAGTTACATTCATACACAACAAAATGACATTCCCAACCGACAATGACAAGGTTAGAGACACCAAAAAGCCAAAAACAAACAAAAAACAATACAAAGGGCACAAAAACACAAAACCCGTAAAATAACATAAGCAAAAAATAAGTGAACTGACTGGGTCACACAGAGCTCTCACATGTTGACCTCACACCTCCAACTTGCTTTGTGTATTAAGTGTTGGTACACTGGTAAATGTTCCATTTAGTTTAAAAATGGTTACCATATCTTGTAGAACATTCTACTTAATTTTTGCATCCAGTAGGTTCTTTTCTCCAGGTGCAGACAACTGTTGGATTCTTCTAACCACATTTTGTTTGGAAATGGGAATTTCCTACCAATACATTTCTTAATTATTGTCAACATAATTTCTGTCAGTTCCTTAGCATACTTTGGTAGTTTGAGTTTAGTAAGATACCGTAGTAGACAGACTTCAGAGTGCAGTAGAAATGTGACCCCATGGATATTCGATAGAATTTCACATACCTCCTGCCAAAAACCCTGCAAATAGGTACACTGCAAGGTATAATGAAGGAATGTTCCTTCCTCTGTGTCACCTCTAAAGCACAAAAGTGATAAATTACAATTATATTTATGTATTTTGTTTGGGGTAATATACACCTGATGAAAATACTTTATATTTTAATTCACTTAGGTAAAAATAATTTAGATATTTGTATTGACCAATGAATGACTTATAATTTCAGGTTATGTGTAATAGCATTTACAGTCCAGTATTGATTTGATTTCAAATTGTAATCCTTCACATTTGCACACACATACCACATCCTACAATCATTGTGTGTTTTTTTTTTTTCTGTGGTAATGAACAGGACTTGACTTTAAACACCCGAGGCCTTGATGTAGCTTATAGAACAGCGACAGGATTGGAAACACATGTCTTAATACCTGCC
Source organism: Gymnapogon annona (assembly GCA_029814585.1). NCBI lineage: Eukaryota > Metazoa > Chordata > Actinopteri > Kurtiformes > Apogonidae > Gymnapogon > Gymnapogon annona. The sequence goes on from JAPTHA010000009.1 coordinate 571,599, forward strand.
CAAGGCCCTGGGAAAATGTCTCTCCTCAGCTAACTTGTTAATGTCCTTCATTTGTAAGGTAAATAGTAGAAGAGTTCAACACTCACTCACCTCAGGTGTCTTTCCTCTGCTGCGCTTCCTCTGTAGCATTCTGGGGCTTTGGAGGGACTGTACAGGGGGCGGGGCATTGACAGGACCAAAATTACAGCCTGCACGGTATCTGTTAAAGTCATTTACCATCAGAGGAATTAATTTCCTTTCTGAGTCGGCCCACAGTGACTATGGCACAGCCTAGGTTGTCCACTAAATTCAACCCAGAATGGACTGTGAGCTACAGAAAATCTGAAGTACGGTAGTTTCAGATATTTAAAATCATAATAAGATACATTGTATTTTACATATATTCACTTTTACAGAGTTAGGATTTTGATATAGCTTTTAAAATCTCTATTCTATGATGCATGTCTCTATTCTATGATGCATGTAATATAATATGCATCATGCATAATATCTGATGCATGTATTCATAATATATAATACATAATGCATGTATTCATAATATCTGAATGGTTACCCTCCTAAACAAAGGTTTTGTAAATAACTACACTGATTTCTTTACTTTTAATTTTAGTCTGTTTTTGATATTCTAATGCAGTATTAAATATTTAACGATAATCAGTAATACCTCAAAGAAGAACTTTCATTAATTTTAAAGACTAGGAATATTAAAATTGGTTTGTTATTTAATTTTTAGATTTTATCTACAATAGAAGACTGATGTTTTTTTCTTAAAAATCAAACACACACACACACACATTTTACTATTTAGCATTGAGCAATCCTATTTTATTTTGCTTCAGTCTATTAATACTGTTAGATTTCATTATTGTTTATTTCTTTTGGTTAATCGTTAATAGCTACAAATTATTGTTTTATCATTAGAACTCTAATGACAATAAATTGAGGAGCAGTTGTTTGTTGTGAAACAGCTTTCAAATAAACTTCCTGACCTTCTATTTGGTTGAAGTCCTGTCAGTTTGATGGATTGATGATGTGCTTCATTTCAATTTAACATAAAAAAAGAAACCTTTTCACACAATCCATTGCATTCATATGAAATATTGACTTAAAAAGAACAGTGGGTTGTTTTCTTACTTTAACGAAAGTAACAACAATCCAAATGGAGAATATAGTCACAGTGGTTTCCAGTATAATGCACCCAAATCTGGCATGAGGAGGATTGATGTTTATGAATGGCAACAACAGATATAAGGGATAGAAGTATGGATCCTTTCTGAAGTTATATCACAGACCAGATCATATAAACAGAGTTATAATGGTTATTTTATCTAGGCATGTTAAAAATTGCAGTATTTCCTCAAAGGCAATAGCAAAACCTCAGGCCAAAGAAAAAAAAAAGTCTCATATTTTTCTTCAGTTTTTGGGTACATGGAATCAGAATTAAAACATGACTGAAATTGTGCAAAATCTGTGCAAAATCAACAATGACAATGCCACCAGTGTGCTTTCTTAATTATTAAAGATCTAAATAGCGACCAATTTATTATCCATTTATGTGGATTAAATTGTGTTTTATTCATATGTTCACACATTCATTGTAAATCATGTCTCTAACATGTACTGTATGTATAGTGGACTTTTTAACTTGTTTTTGTTGTTGTTATGGATACATTTGAGTCATTTTCAAATGTAGAAGATATGTTTTTGACACATGATTAAGAAAATAAACAGGATGTTCGCTTTCGGATTACATTGACAACAGGCACTTTAGTCATATTATATTAGACATTTTAATCTAAGCTAATGTACCCTGATGTGTTGCTTGAGGTAGATTTTATAGTAGAACTTAATGTTTGATTGGAAGGCATATAGAATTATGATTTCAGTGATTATATCTTTGTTTTAAGGTGTTAATACAGCTATCATACACATCAAAACATCAACAGTAAACATCAAATATAAAAAGTAAATACAAAAAGTATCTTCACTTGAGTATGCAAAACTAAAAGAGGTAAAAGAGGTAAAAAGAGGTAAAAGAAAAGACACATTTAAAAGAGGTAAAAAAAAAAAAAAACACAGTGACAACACACAGTTAATCCCTGACACCTCACCCTCAATTTTTTTCACAGCCCCTCACTCACTCCCAGTCCCTAAATGTCCCATCCTTTGACCATGAAAGCTGTTTTTGTAAGTGAAAAAAGATGGCCACTTCTGGTCAGATCCAAGTCCAAAATAAATTGCTCTCTTTCCTGAGGCTCAGCCATTTTAATAGTGCACATTTATTGTACTGTGCTTTTTGGAGGGTGATCATATGTATGTGGTCAGTGGCACATATGCAGTCTGTGACCCAGCCTCCCTCTCACGTTACACCCTATTTATAACATCCCCTCTGCCGGTTCCCCTCGTTCTGCAGTTCCTAGGAAACTCCTTCTACTCCCAGCCTTCAAGCTCCAGACTCCTCTTCTTCCTGACATCTGAGAGGCTGTGCTGCAGCTGGTCCTGGGCTAACTGTTTGTCCCATACAGCCTGGAAACCGGCCGCATGCTCCGGATTACCACAGGACATCTGACAATTTGAAGGGAAAACCTTTGGAACAAAAAGACAAGCATTTTGGATTTATGTTTGTGTTGCTTTGGGTTAATTTTTAAGTTTAGCTTGTTTACTTTCTGTTGTCACATTTCCTGGAAGGCTGTGTGTGTTTTGTTCAGGATGGATCACACACTGTTCAGCTGCCTCAGGAGTGCCCACGCCCCAGCGCAGGCCCTGCATCCTGCCTTCACCCAGTCCTCCCTGACTCTGCATGGACGCTCGGATCACATCTCCTACCCAGACCTAGCTTCTTCATCCTCCTCCTCTTCCACTTCGTCCCCCGCACCCTGCACTATCTCCAGCTACTCCACAGACGAAGGCCTGTTTTCAGGACAGCACCACCACCATCCTCACCGTGGCTCCCACCTGTCCTCACAGCAACATCACCATTCACCTCAGCACCACCATGCACCCTGGCATATCTCACAGATGCCATCACCCCCAGGCAGCAATACCCGCCACAATCTGTGCCACCTGCACTCCCATTCCGCAGCCCAGGAAAATGGGCCCGCACCCCCGGACCTGGGCCACACAGGAGTGCCCAGTCTCTGCACCAGCACCCCCAATCCTGGGGGCAGCAGCACCCCTACGGGGGCCTCCTGTGTGCCTGCAGACTTTGGCAGGCAGACTCTGTCACCTTCTGAGGCCGAGAAGAGGAACAGCAAGAGTAAAAGTGACAGTTCTGGTAAGAGTCAACAGATGCAGTTTTTACGTAATGTTTAGGAACCTAGGAGGGAAAAATGGAAAATAAATATATTCCTACATATTTTTTCACATTCATCCAGCAGGTACAAATGATCTAGGGCTAGGGAGATATATTTAAGCTGGTGTAATTAAGCTGTGATTTATCTCCATGCTAAACACACAAACCATAAGGCGTTTCCTTTGAAATGAAGTCTCATACATGCATAGCTCTGTTATATCCCTAACCCCAATGCCCTGACAGTTCTATAAAAAAGGTGGATTTTATAAAGTTAGACAATTCCTCTATAAATAGTAGTAATAAAAATATTTTCTGTGGTACATTGGACAATTAAAATTACAGAACCTCAATCTATAGAACTTCAATCTGTAGATCTGTAGAAC
>JAPTHA010000009.1:603399-620148 GCA_029814585.1 Gymnapogon annona
TTCCTTTGACAATGTATGTTAGTCTTTCCAGACCAATGCATTCTGAGAGTTCCTTTATCCATTGTTTCATAGAGGGAAGTTTTACATCTTTCGATGTAAAACTTAAAAATGACAAAGTCTCTAAAGCCATTTACTTTTTTATTTCACTTCATTTCCCACACATGTTATACTATATAGGTTCATAAGTGTCACCACAAGTGTCCTGTACAAAAACAAACAAACAAACAAAAAAAAATGATACAATGTACGATTAGCAATTAATTGCAATTAGCTTATTATTACAAGTTGTCCACTTTAAACTGCTATTTAATTTCCTCAACATACTTGAAAACTCATCAAATGTGCCATGATGTTGTGTCTGGTTCACAATTTGATAAAATATCCGAATTAACCCTCATAAGTGCCAAAATATGCCTTCTAACAGTTTCTTTTATTTCCTAAAATGTACAGATTGTAAATTTTGGAATCAAGTAGGCAGTTGAACCTGACCCATAGAAAGTAGTTCAAGCACCTGCAGTGGACTTGTAATTCATTATTGACAAAGAGTGGTGTATTATGGGTTAGTAAATGAACTATGCACTTAACCTGTTCATGATTTGCTCACCCACTGACTGCTGCTTCAACTGAAAACATAGATCAGATATTATTGATTAGTTGTGGTGTGAGCAAACATTGCATCTGTGATGTGATCTGCTTTGATGGAGGCAAATGGCAGCGTTCATGAGTGCTTGCGTATGTGCGGAGTTCACATTCTCTGCTGACATCGAATCCATGATCCTTCTCTAAACTTTCAGATCACTTATCCTTCTCTCAGAAAAGACCCTTAGGCTTGTAAAGAATCCTACAAGATACTCAGCCCGTGACGTATAACACAAACGTTTGTCCTGTCAGCTTCCTGACCATGTGACCTCTCAGAATGACGCTCCCCAAAAATAAACCCACCCTGCCCAGAGTGACAGGGCTGAGTTCGGCCTGGCCTTTCGACCCCTCCTTTTTGGACTCATGTCTTGACACCTGGGGATTCTGTGCTACTTGACATGGGAACTGTTTTAAGCAACAGCTTAATCATCAGTCTGAGAGATGTAAATATGGATGAAGCTGTTGAGTGAAGGAAAATGTGTAGACCTGCACATTCTACATCTGCTGTTAATCAGTTATGTGACTTCTTTCATTCAACTTCTTTAATTTAGTCTGTGCATTCTCATATAAATATCTGTATTTTTACTCTTTAGTTTTAATCATAGCTTGTATATTTAGTGAATGGTTGAACTGTAATGTCATCTCCTGGACTGTGATTAGTTCTAGTAGTGTGTGTTAGGACCATTGCCACGTTAGCATTTTGAAAGAAAGAGGAAGAATCACAGAAGCCTGAGAAGGTAAAAAGTGAACTAATGCGGAATTGATCAATCAGCAAACTTCATATGCAAAATAAAAATTTTACAGTCTTGTTAGAACACAAGACTATTAACCAGAGCAGCAGTTGGTCTGTCAGTCAGGAAAAAAAAAAAATTAACAAGATTGAGCGGCCACTCAGACCTGTCAATGGAAGCCTAAAATAATAGATATCACAGCTTCTATTTAACCTGAGATTTGATAGGCAGTACATACATTTAAAGATAAGTCAGATGACTTATTAGAGGGTCCAAATAAATTAATGTGACCAGAATGGCTCCTAGAAAAGCCTTACTCACTTTTTAAGAGAAAAGTTCAGTGTAAATCAAGTGGACTTCTTGGAGCCAGTCCTAGAGGTTGTCAGTGGAATTTCAACTGTAAGCTCATTCATAAAATATGGACATGAACTAACATGTGGGTGAGTCATGAAATTATCATTATTATATTGTACAAGCTATGATCAACTAATAAAAAAAGTCAGCACCACATTTTATCAACTCTTGTAGAACCTATTAACCCCCACAGGCCAATGTGCAAACTATCTTTATTCTGTAGCTGTGTGCACCTTCACAGAAACAAAAATGATTGTTTCTTAAACAAAACAGATGACCTCTGTCCACTTGTGCATGTCATGAGACAAAACGACAATATAAAAAATTAAGCATGACAAAAATGGCACAAATGTAAAGATGAGTCACAGTAACCACATGTAGTGAAAATAGTATAAAATGTGAAATAAGATTAAATTGCATCATAGACCTACCAAAACAAAAATAGCTTAAAAGATGCAGCAAGAACATGACCAATATTGACATTTTCTGTTAACTTCCTCCTGCAGGTGAAGGTATGGTTCCAGAACAGACGGATGAAGTGGAAAAGAGTAAAAGGTGGCCAGCAGGGGGCAGCAGCTCGAGAGAAAGAACTGGTGAATGTGAAAAAGGGGACGTTGCTGCCATCCGAGTTCTCTGGCATCGCAGTGCTTCACCACTCAACGGACTCCTTAGCTAATGAGGACAGTCATGACAGTGACCAGAGCTCTGACCCTGCTCACTTATGATGCACATGAATACAGATAGTTTCCCCTGCCCCCCACAGGGCAGGCCCCGCCTCTTCCTCAGGGCCATCTTTTCAAAGGATTGCTGTTTGCTGATCAGCCACTATCCTGCCACAATGCTTAGGAAGTGTTCAAATGTACAATGTATAGATGTAATGTGTTAAAAAAAAGTCATCACGCAGGCAAAATGTAAAGACAGAGATCTGAGCACATGGATGTCACAGACATGTTAGTGAGTGATAGGTGTTGACATTTTTCTTGATCTGTATATAAAATGATTATGTTATAGTAACTTCAGAAATTTCTTCACAGATCTGATTCACATCTATGCAGTCACAACATCCCAATGACTTTTTATCTTCTAATCTTGGCATGTGCATATTACACACTTGCCCAAAGTGTGTCCAAGATCATTAGAAGGAGAAGATCAATAACTCATCCAGTTACAGTAAACAAGTTAATGATCTGAATTAATTATCTGCCATTGACAAGTTGTCATCAAGTGTGAAACAATTATTCATATCACATGAAACGTTATTATGTTGTGCCCATTGCTCCTAGCCTATTAACCTATTAGTTTTCATTTATGGAACAATCACTTGTTCGCACAATTGCTTTGTTTGCATAAGGTAATAGATTGGTCAGACCAGAAAATTGTCTCTTTCACCTATGGAAAGAACTTGGAATGAAAAAATATTTACAAAGAAATATCACCCTTTGAGATATTTTGGGCTCTGCAAAAATGCAATTTAGTCAAATCCATATTAACATTCCATCATGTGTGTCTTAAGTGGGGGAGGCTAAAGCTTTGATTTGCACTGTTGGACATAGAATTGATTTCTGCTGTATGTCCTACTAAATATGATAAAACAGACATATTGATAAAATCATGTGCTGGGAAATCTAATTTGCCAAGGTAATATAAGTGCTATGTAAATAAACAAAATTTAACAATACTTTTATACTCACAGTATTCACCTCACACAGGAATTAACATTGAGTCAACACTTAGCCATTTTTTCTCTGCCACAAGATGACATTTTGTAAAACAACTCCTGAAAGGAACATTTTTCAAGGACATTTGATGAATAAATAAAAAAAAAGTTACCAGCAGCGTACAAAATGTTTTTTGATTGCATATTGTCTTGCAAGCAACCAGTGGTGCATCCAGATGAATCCAGTCTGATGTATGTGTGAAGCTGAGATGACATTGCAGAGAGTGCTGAAAGCTGGTAATGGGGGTGCATGCTAAATTCACCTCTGCACTAAATTCACCCTGCATGGCAGGGACTTGTGCCAGAACTGAGAAAGAGAACCTGCAAAGGATCAGATTCTGTTACAAAATGTAATTGAAAATTATTCCAAAACTTGGTCTCATCTTTAAACACACAGTGACTGTACATTTTAATTTGTTGAGGAAACATCTCACACAACATTTGAGGTTTTCATTTCTTTACTCCCCCCCAGGCAAATCATTGTAATTAACTGTGTGAACATGGTTATTTTTGCTCTGTGAAAGTCTAGCTTGAAATATTCTGAAATGAACAGACTCAAGTCATCTTTAGGCCTTTAATATACTGTATATAGTATGTGCATTATACCACCCTTGATACTGCACTCCATGTGCATGAGTCACACCATACTCATCTCCACATACAATACAGACATTTTTGTGTATTTATTTTTAATAAAAAAAAATAGATTTGCAACCAAAAAAGATAGACTTGAGAGAAAAAAACATCAAGTGGAAATCAAAAACCTGTTTTGACTATGCAAGCAAAGACAAGCGATTGAAAAGCAAAAGTTGAAGAAATATGCTCTGAAACATTTTTTGCTTAAAGGTTGAAAAGTTTTGCTCATCAATTTCATTGCATTTAATGGGCGGGACTTATAATGGTTGAATGAAAGAAGAGCAGGGGCTACAACTTCTGAGTTACAGCCACTTCTTCCTTGTATTATGCACAATGAGATTGCTCTTTAACATTTAATTGTTTGCACGGTAACTGCAGTGCCAAAACATCATGGTCCTATAGAATATACACACCAGTTATGCCGTGTATTATTAAAGTACGCCTGGAGGCAGTGGTAGTTTCCAGCTGATTCTATTCCTCCAGGCTTCTTTTCTCACCGGTTTTGATGTCAACGAACACACATGACAATGATTTAACAACTTGCCGCACGCAACCAGCCAGCGCTGATCCATTCACGAGCACTGATGGAGCAGTGATTTTTTTATTCTGGTTGATGTTACAAAACATAAATGCTGCCATAACTGTGCAGGGGATGCACCAAAACAAATAACATGAATGACATCAAATGACAGTAGTATTTCTAGTATGGTAAAATAATGTCTCCTGCCGGTTTGTACTTCTGTCATTTGGTATACAAACATACAGATAGCTTGGCTCAAATTTAAGGGCGGTGTTGGGGTTTGTTATTTATCTTAACTTCATTGTCATTGTGCTTTATTTCAGCATCATTTCACCGCAATCAGATTAGTCACATTGTACGTATGGTGTACATAGACACATTAGCTGTTGTGGGATGTGCCTAAAGTGCCATCATCTTTGTACAGGACTTATAAGGCTTGATTTTGTAACCCAAATGACAGACAAAGAAATCAAAAGGGGGTGTAATGAACCTGAAATGAAGCAGAATGACAGATATATTGAGGGGAATAAGTTCATCTACCCCATCTAACATTCTCCTTCCACCCGGGCCCTAATAAGCATCTGATCAAACAAATCAAATCAAAGTTTATTTGTGATGATGAGTTCTTTTGGCCTTTTCCCTTCTGGCGTCGCCACAGCGAATCCAATTCACATATTTGATTTGGCATGAGTTTTTACATCAGATGCTCTTCCTGACACAACCCACTGGACGCTTATCCCAGGAATCTAACCCAGGCCCCTTATGCACCTTACCAACAGAGCTATCCAGCCGGGTAAATCAAAGTTTTGTTATATAGTGCCAAATTTCAACAACTGTTATCTCAAAGCGCTTTACATGCAGAGTCTGTCCAACCAAACTCTCTGATTGTTCACAACAGAAACCAAACACAATCCTCCAGGAGCAACACATTAGTGACAGTGGCGAGGAAAACCGGCCTTTCACAGGCAGAAACCTCCACAGAGCCCAACCCTTGGAAGATGGTTGTCTGCCCAGTCTAGTTGGGGTCAAAGGCCTGGGCAGAGAAAGAGAGAGAGAGGGAATGAATGGGTGGGAAGGGTGAGTAGGGGGAGATAGAGGTATACAAATGGATGACTACTGCAGGGATGACAGTTACAGTTTCATAGACAAATGCAAAGAGGTGATAGAAAGCGGAGAGGGATGGAATCCTGCTGACGACTTATGACTGGTGACGCTGAGCCTGGAGAGGTGCTGGTCCATGGCAGACAGAAGGTGGGGTGGTGTGGATGGATGATGTGGGTGGGACCAGATCAAAATTACTTAAACTATTGTAAGGTAAATGACAACACCCTCTCCTCTATTCTGCATTAAGAAGTTGGGGTGAAAAATCAACAACCTAACAATGCCATTAAGTGCAGGGAAATTCACCAGCAAAACCTCTCAATTTGCAAGTAAAGCTTTTGAACATGCAAACAAAGACAAGTGAAATCAACAGAAAAAATAGGCTCAAACAGTTTTTTGGATTGCCCCTTAATGTCTTTTTCTGTAAAAGTGGATCATTTTTGGTCGCAAATCTATGATTTTTAATTAAATAGCAAAGACACAAAATTGTCTCATACATTTGATCTTATCACTTCATTTACAAAGAATAACATTTTTTTTAACTTACCATAGCAGCTAAGACACAGTAACTACAAATATGTTGTAAAAGCTGTAAAAAGTCTGCATGTGACACAAATGTAAAAAAAAAAAATAGACATTGTGGGATTGATTTTTAAATTATGCATGATCAATCTATTTAAGTAGGTCTTATATAATATGGGTAATGAAGTAATGCATCTCAAGCACTACACAAATAGAAAGTTGTAATATGCTTTTAATTCCCTTTCGAACATGTCCAAGTAAAAGTTCCACTTTTTACTCCAGCACATTTATCATATAGCTGTTTTACATACATAATTATGCAACCCAACAATTTATTTTATGACAATATTGAAGAGAGAGAATTGTCACATTCTGTTTTTTATGAATTAGTTGGATTATTTGCAATGACAATTCTATAAAATCCAACTTTTAGAGTAAAGTTTGAATGAGTTTTATACACAGACCTGCAAAAAAAAGAGAAAAGAAATTCCCTGACATGATGAGTAATCATTTCATCCACCTTTCTTCTCACCCTGATGCACCCATTACTCTGGGATATCTCAACTCATCACTCTATCACATGACCTTTTTCCTGTGAAACATTGTCCAGTATTTATGCTCTCTATCAAACTAAGGGTTGTTTAAGAAAAGAGTGGCAAGGAATTACATAGTTCATCAGAGAAGAAATCAAACAAACCAACATACCTTTTTTGAAGTTAAAACATATTTCTAATTCCATTTAAATATGCATTTCATAAGTAACCCTGACATCACTCTTTTAGCATACTATTCATCAAGTTTTTAAAAATTTTCACTTGAAAGAAGTGACTGAAGGACATTATTTAGTGCTATACATTTAATAACCAGTTTTACAAGTTTGAGCTCTTCATTAAACCATAACTTAAGCTGTAAATGCTGGAAAAAAAAGAATTATTTGACAATTGTTAATAGTTCAAAGTAGTATTGTCATTCAAAAGAAAAAGACCTGGGTCTGGGATTATTCTAAACATAAGTATTTTACTCATAACATACTCAGTCTGTAAAGTCTTTACTGTAGTACATTCCCAGTACATATGGAGTCCAGATCAGACCCATTCTATAACATTTATAAGGAGCACCATAAGCTCTGTGTTTTATTTTATTTTATAGTTGATCAGCTGATGGTTTAGATTTCCAAATATATAATTTACAGCCATGAAATGTTCATGGAGGGAACTGAAGGGGTTGTTTTGCATCTAAGATATGAGAGTTGTGTCACAGTGGAGATCTTAAATTCTGAATTCTTGCACTTTACTGTTTGATTCACTTTTAAAAAGTTGCTTAAAAAATCACAAATGTTAAAAGGAGCTGTATGTGCGGCTAGGGGATTTATGAAAAAAACGTTGCTAAGGTAGTCTTAAAAGTTGCACAAAAAAAATGTTAAAGATGACACCAATGATGTAAAAGTCTGCCTTTCTCTGAGAGGAAACTGTACAAATGGGGGCGCGACCACACACTAACTCTCGCGAGATTAAGCAACGCGGAAACTGAGTTTGTACAAGGGTGAATCTGGACTTTATACGCAGAGGTGAATAGTGAATAAGCAATAGTGTGTTGGAGCTGGTGTTAGTGTCGCCAACTCATACATGGAACGTTTATTCGGCTGCCGTTACTTCACTTTGCTTCACCCCTGACCTACTTTCAGAGACAGAAAAACAAACAGGTGTTCAGGCAGGCAAGAGCAACATCGGCATCGCACCTGCACAGGTAACGGAATCACAGACGCGCACCGATGGCTGCAGCTGTTGGAACCGTCTCCTGGGCGTCCATCGGGGTCCGAACCATGTTCGCAATGCTCACGCCGAATGAGTCTTCTTTTGAGAAAGTGGAAGATGTGCCCTTCTATGTACAACAGGTGGGTGAGTCCGACAGAGGAAGTCGTCTGCGAACTGTTGGTTTGTGAAGTCAAACAAGGTAATTTGACTTTGAGACACTCGAGGGGAAACACAGACACTCATCCAAAACTACACTTACAGTCAATAGGACAGTATTGCAGCATGTTTAAAAACGTTTACTGCCAGACCACCTGTACTTACTGCTTACTTACTACATTTACATTTTAAGATTTTAAAGCGTGAAAGAAGATGCAAGGCTTCCAGGTTGCATCAAACTTTTTTGGTAATCATTTTGTGAGTAAAAACGATATCTTAAAAGATTTACAACATCTTAAAACTCATGTGGAAAAAAAACAACTTATTTTGGTTTTGTATTTTTTTAAAGTAATGAAACGTGTTTCTAAAATTCTCAAACGTGTAAATGACAAAACTAATCACAACTACTTGTGTCACAACTTCCAAACATTTTTTTTCTCAAGTAATCCATTATAATATTATCCTCTGTACTTTACATGAGACATTTCAAAATGTCCTATGTTTAAATTACTGCACGTGTAGATGTTCATACATGTTAAGAGTAAAATTAAAAGGTTATTAGATCAATTCAGAAAACAATAGGAAAAGTGACATTTCAACCAAATATATATGAATATAATACAAAAAGAAATATAAAATATAAATGTAATATAAAAAGAATATAAAAGAAATGTCTATACACTGTCATTTCCCAATCTCCATGAGTTTTGTTGTTGAATCAGTGTTGTAAAAGATGACTGTGTCTACACATTCACTGTTGCCTTTGAACGTCTAAATTGGTAATATCTGATGACTTTGATAAAATGACAAACTTCATTTTAAGCCAGTTATTTACGTGTATTGAAATGATTATTGAATCAACAGTATGAAGTCAGTCAAATTCTTATTTATTTAGCGTCAGACACTTTACATATAGAGTTGGTTGAAACCAGACTGTTAGGCCAATTTATAGGCAGCCAATGGAATACTCTATTAAGCTTATTAGATCAGTAGATGCTTTTGGTGCTGTATAATGTGTGAGGTGCAAAAACGTTGTTTTGCTGCTGTCGTTGACAAATACTACCTTCTGACAGAGTTTGGACTAAGAAATGATTTAGTCTTCATCGGAAACTTTGAAGCTGTATCAGTTCTACACATCTGACTTTTTAGCCACAAACTTAGCAAACACTATTTGGCAAACGCCATTATTGTACTAGTGTAGGGGGACTAAAGACTGTGGAGACCCCTCCCATAGTTAGGAGCAGTAGCCTGTGGTAGCCCGGAAACACAAGAGAGATTACATTTGAATATGGTGATTACCCTTCCTTAATCACCCTTTTAATTAAATAATCTGATTTGAATTCACTTAATCCTGCAGCTCTATTTCATGATGTGCCAATAGTTTCATAATGGTAATGATAGGGCTGGGTGATTTTGTCCCCCCCAAAAATCTCAGATTTAAAAAAAAAAAAAAAAAAACTTGATTCACGATTTGATTTTTTCCCCCTGATTTACAAAAACATAACTGCGGACAACATTTTTTTTATAAACTACTTATTGGTAAATCTTTTTTATTAATTTTAGAATTATGTATCTTGCACAGTCTGGACAAAAAAAAGACATTTTTGTAGCCTGAAGGTGATTTTGCAGTACAATTATTCCAAAAGTAGACAGTAAAAGTACTTCATATTTTGTGTGCTGGTAGTATATGAATACTAAACCCATACAAGCCAGTTCCACGGGGTATTTATTGGAAAAATTAAAATAAAACGCTTTTTTAATTATTCCGGGAAGTGAAGTGCCAGAGTGACGGAGACGAAGGCGGAGTACCAAGCACTGGAGCAAACTTTAATTTTCTGCTCGACATGAGTTTACAGACTGAGACAGAAGGTGTCTAACATGCACATATGAACCGGGTTCCCACTTTCTACAGTCCGTGTGGGAACTGATACTTGACTCAATGTTCCGGGGTGAATTATGTCCCCAAAACAAGACACTATAGAAGTGCTTTTATTATTAAATGAAAACAGAACGTATCTTTACATTGTTTTTGTACGTGTTCTGTAAAACGCAGCATAGTTCATAAGAAACATTCAGTTTGAGAAGAACCATGACAAAAACCGGATCAGCTCGATAACGCGACATAATCTGATCCCGTACCAAGTACGAAGTAGAATTAAAACTCATTTAATCATCTCATTTTGTTTCTGTTGCGCCTCATCTACCATAATCGTGAGACAAATCGTGCGCATGTCATTCACCAGCAGCCGACTTGACGAGGAAAAGGAGAATCGTGGCTGGCTCAACCTCAGTCTCTCTCTGCCATGTTATTTGTTATCACAAGCTGGGTCTTCCAAAAAAAGACCTGGCTTGCGATAGTTTGTTGATAGTGCTACGCACGCGGGGGGGAGGGACAGAGGGACGTCTACGCACGGCAGTCAGTGAAATACGGAAAGCCTGAAGGGAGTCTTGGCGAATCCAAAATGTGTGTGCGTGTTATGGAGAAGGGAACAAAATCTAAAAAAATCGATTTTCTCAAAATCCGAATCAATTTGACTTAAAAACTCGATTCACGATTCAAATCGATTTTTTGCCCAGCCCTAGGTAATAATGATAAATATTTTTTCCCTTTTTCATTCAGCCTGAGAAGAGACCGGCACAATGAATTGGTGTATTTTCTGAATCTAGTGGGCTCTTTTCCCCAGCAAAACAGTTGTGTAGTTTTTATTCTTTGCACAAACTGATATGGGGATCTATTTTATCTTCACTGACGATATTTTTATTACATGAGAGCAGGGAATAGCAATTGCAGAATCAGAAACTATTTCTGTCATCACCTTTGCCCTGGTTCCAGGTGAGCTAAAGTAATAATTAATGTAATGTAAAATTATGCAAACCATACACTGATCCACCCTGAAATGTTGCATGACAACCTTTGACACCAAGCTATGCTAGTGGGTACATTTTCGACCAAATTTTGTTAAAATGGAAAAACTACAGATGTGTAAATAAGTATCTTCTCAACTGGCAAAAAAATCTCACTACTATTGTCATTAAAATGTCTAATTTTAGTTTTCTACTATTGTTATCTAACTTCTAGCTGCTGTCTTGCTGAATATCATGTAACAGCGATGTTGAGGAAGTAATGCATCTAAAATGCAATGCACTGAGTTTGTGCCAAAACTAAGTCAAGTTGTGTGAAATTTAAGTCTTGAAAAGCACCTTAGATTATACTGTACATATTGTCAAACGTCTACAAGCAATACATTTATGAATTTTTGCCATGTTATGTGAATTTATGTGATCTGATTCTGAACTGTGACTTGGCCAGGTTGGGCTTATCCATGTGATTTTGATGTCAGTGTGTTTTATCTGGTTAAATAAAATATAATGAAGTAAAATACCTGCAAATAGGAAAGAAAACAATTGCAAAGCACTGGTCTGATTTGTGCTGTTGGCACCTGTGATTAGAAAACCACTCACAATTACCTGAGTAAATGTCCTTGGTAACTTGGCTGCTGTCATGCACAGCTGTAATTAAAATAGCTTTGTATTTCTGCTGCTGCTTACTGTCATTTTTACAGTGTCTCATTTGGCTTTTATATGGCAGATGTCTGGTGCAGGTTTTAACAATCTGTTTGTTATGAGACTTTATTAGGCACATTTGGGGAGGAGAACAATTATCCCTTTCTATTCAGTTCAGTTAAATTACATTCAATCCAATTTTATTTATAGAGCTCTTAATATGAACAAGGTCACCTCACAGGGCTTTACAGAAGCTGTTGAATTAATAATAAAAAAAAACACAATGAAAATAAGTAAACAATCAAGTAAACAGTGAAGCAAATGGATGGAAGTGTAATTTTGCCAAGTGTGTTGTCTATTAAACAAGTTTTGTCTTAAGGTTTAAAAGTGGAGATTTGTGGATACGTATGGTTTACGTGATGTCTGAACCACAGTGCTATACTATGGCAGTTATGTTGAAATGTTATGTTGCTATTGACCACTAGTTCCAAAAGGCCCCAACTTCCATAGATTTTCTCATGCTAATTACTGTTTGAGTAATGCCAGTTTATATACATGTATGCAACTGTAATTATGTTTTTGACAAAAAAAATTCACACATCTAACATTAACCTGTTGTTTTAATACTGGAAAGTTTTCTGTATTTTATATTAGTTTGGTGATTTGTAAGTCATCTTTGCCAGCATTTCCCCGTATTGATATGTTAAGCCTATTTTAAATAACTGTTTTTGTAGCTTGATTATACTGGAGAGTATTTGGCTTCTTTTCAGAAGAGCCATTTTTGAATTGATGTAAGATTATGGGTTAAAAATAAAAGACAAGCGTATTTTAAGTTATGGCAAAAAGAAAGCAAGACTTTACGAATACCAAATTAAAAAAAGGCAAAACAACATAACTGGCAAGTGACGTCAAACTCAACTCAAGAAGAACAGAGCATAAAATGAATGGTGTAATACTTTATGCACAACAAGAGAATGATTTTACATGGCTGAATAATTCAAAGTTAGTAAAAATTCTGGGCAGTTGAGATAAAACTATCTGTGAGGCAAGAGAGAGAAAAAGGCAGGGAGATTTTTAGGCCTCCGTCCAAAGTGATTGTCTCTCTCGGTGGGTTTGGACCAGCTCTGGCTGCATAGCTGGACCATTTGTTAACTGCAGCCCTGCAGTCTGTTACCAGATGTTGAAACGTTGCGTGTGATCGCAAATCCCTAGTGGCGTTCCCGCCTCTGCTTGCACACACACAAGCACCTGCATACAAAAGTGTCAGCATTCACATTTGGCAGTGCACTGCAACCACATACTCTCACTTCCTCCCTCTTCTATATGCAGATGTGTTTTCCTCAGTGGTCTCGTCACACCCTTTGTTTCTTCACATTTGGTGGGGTCGTTATCACCGAGTGGTCCCGACAGACCGAGTGATGGCACCAGGAACTGTTGCCATCAATTGGCCATGGAGAACCTTGGGCTAAAGTTAACTAGCAGAGCTGACAAGCTGCTGAAGTCACAGTTGCAAACCACATACCATACTAATTTCTTCCATGTTTGACAGACCCTTTAAGAGGTTATTACATGTATCAGACACAGTTAGAAAAATGAGCCTGATGAAAATTTTGTGTAATTTCTTTGCAAAGAATGGCTGTGAATTAAAATAAAGAAGGAAAGGTTCTGATCTTTATGATGATGGACCACACATTTGATAACCCTGTTGCATTAGCATGGAGCCATAATCATAATCGTAATCCAAAACTGAATATGCCTGTTTTTATTCCGGAACACTTTTTATCACTTGGAAAAAAAAAACAAACATCGATGATAGCTACAAACGGTTGCAGTAGTAGTATATTCACTGTTTGCTTTGGTCCTCCAGCTTTTGACTATATCTCTGCACAATTTGTTGTTTGTTTTTCTTTTTTGTATGCCTTTGTTCAATTATAATATTTTGTCAATTGTAAGGTTTTTTTAACCTGAAAGTGGAACTTGAGGTTGAAATTAGCGATACAGCTATAATCTCTTATTGTGTAAATGTTCACTAATATGAATTGTTCTATTTCAAAGATAAATCAATCAAATCAAATCAAACTGCTGTCCTCTGCTTCAGAAGTGGTCGTGGCCTGCTCAAGGTTTCTGTATGTTAAAGGGAGTCTTCCCTGACACTGTCACCAAGTGTTTACTCCTGGAGGATTATGTTAGGTTTCTATAAATTGGCTTAGGAGTGTGGTTTAGACCAGTTGTAAATGTAATGTGTTATGTGACCTTCTGTGAATTTAGTTTTTATTTGAAAGAAAGCAAATTCATTCTGTGCACTTTTTCCAACAGTGTAGCATGGGTTTAACTTTGCAGTCGTTTGTAGGCCAAACTTTTATCTATGATTTTTATATAAAAAAATGGAATTCTTCACATTATAAGTCTTTTTTTTATTTTGATTTGACAGTCTTGTAAAGTCTAACATGGTTATACTGTAAACAACTGGAAATGACTATATTTCCAGCATTGAACTTTAATGCTACTTTTTGTTTTAAACACAGTAGATGCACTTCAAACCTAACGTGCTGTCAGGGAAACATAAAAAACATGCAAATTTAAAGTTTTTGGAATACTCAACCCTCTTAGTAAAACATTTAAGTAGGCATGTGTTTCAGTGCAGCTATATAAAAAAGGTGTTGTGTATTTTTTTACGTGTGACTGGTGGTTGGTGGTACTTTATCATCTGTTTACCTCCATCATATTGTAGCTGCCCACTAATTTGTATGTAAGGGCCTCTATTTCCAGGAAAATTTGAATGGTATTCGTGGCGCTGTGGTGCAGTGGATAGCACTTGTTTCCCACAGCAAAAAGGTCATGGGTTCTATCCCAAAGTCAACCTATCTGGGGTACCTTTTTGTGTGAGTTTGCATCGTGTGTCTGTGAGAGGTCTTTCCGACTTCCTCCCACCATCCAAAGACATGCAGTGATGGGTTAATTGATTTATCAATCTGTTTATCTGAATGTAAGAGTGACTGGTTTGTCTCCGTGTCAGCCAGAAGTTTTCTTCTTCTTAGGGGGTTGCATAACCGAAAAGTACTAGGAAGCACTGGATGGAAGCACTGGAAACAACTTTCATTTGCACTTTTCTTAATAAATCATTGTAGTTTCACTCTGAATCCAATCAAAGTTTATTTATATAACACCAAATCACTAAAACTCTAAAAGTGCGATTTTGTGAAAATAGGTGTGTCTTAAGTCTAGTTTTAAACATGGTAATGGAGTCTGCATCCCTGACTAATTGTGGAAGGCGGTTCCAGAGAGATGTTGCACGGTGGGAAAATGCTCTGCCACCTGCTGATTTTTTTTTTTTTTTTAATGACCTTTGGAACTACAAGGTGAATGAATTTTTTTCTCTACTTTCACCACAAAGAAAGTTTCCATCATTACAAAAAAGTAAATCTAGTCTGCCAATATACTGTTGCTTTAGAACTGCTGCATTACCCTCGTAATGAAACAAATATAATGGATCGCAAACATGAAAGCCATACAAATCTGTCTTTTGCCATAAATATTCAGTCTTAACATGACCACAGACTGTCTTTTCATGTGACTGTGCTGACAAGTGATTCCCTTTGTTGTATGTGTGCTCAGGCCACTCCTTTCTTTGTTGGTCTGATGGTGTTGGAGCTAGTCGTGGGTGTGCTGAAGACGGGGGCCCCAGTAGTCACAATCAGTGATGGACTCACCTCCATTTCAGCAGGGATGATCTCCAGACTCCCACAGTAAGTTTCTGTTAGGCACATGTTTCAGTATAACAGCAGGTAGAGGCATGTTGCAGATGCAACATGCCGCTACCTGCTGACAGTGCAAACAATATATTGCAGTATTTACAACCCTTGTGTAAAGTTTTTGTAATATAATGTGTTATCAGTAAATTGTTACTAAGTATATTGATACAATGACGCATGTTTAGGGTAATAAATGACCAACCATCATATAACAGTTATAGAAATTATCTTAAATTGTAATTGAATGGCATATATTTCATAGTAGATGGTATGGACAACATTTTGTGTGTAGTACAGGCAGTTAATTTTATTTCTTTGCTTCCTTTAGAGCAAATTTTTGTAATCTTTTAACATAATGATTTTCCATTACATTTGATTAAACAAATTTTTGAATAAGCGAAATAAATATTTAAAATGTGAAAGACATGTTAGAGAATGACAAACAAGTTTCCAAAATTCAAAAATTCTGGAACGTTGGCTGCGCCTGTTGGCTGCGCCTGTTGGCTGCGCCTGTTGGCTGCGCCAGTTGGCTGCGACTTGTTTCAGCTCCTGATGATTCATCTAAATATGGGAATATTTCTGTGACTTCATCATGGGAAGTTGCGCTAAAACCGTATACGATCGTTCGGTTTTACTTGGTCTACGTGAGGTTGGAAGTCCGGACTCCCTAGACTTAGATACGCGCAAGATGATTCAGAGCCTGAACCTTCAACGGACGCCGATACTGGAGGTCCACGATGTATCAATGGCACCTGACACCACGAGCCGTCCAAGACGCAACGGAAAGCGGGGAAGAAGGACCGGAAGGGGCTGTGAGAAGAAGCGGAAGCGTGGATGTCACGGTGGAATTGCGGCTAAGCTAAGTGTGAATCCGTCCCGAGCACCAATGCCTTCACTCTTTTCTTTCCAATGTGCGCTCTCTGGATCGTCAATTGGATCACTTGAGGCTGGACTTAAGCACCAGGAGGGAGACGAAAAATTGCTGCGTTCTCATTTTCACCGAGACGTGGCTGAACTCATCCGTTCCGGACAACGCCGTTAGCCTGGATGGGCGAAGGATATTTCGTCTGGACCGTGATAAAGACACTACCGATAAGTTACGTGGAGGTGGGCTGGTTTTATTTACATCGGACAGCTGGGCCACTGACTCTACATTGTCTCCAGTCACTGCTCCATAGACATTGAGTTTTTGACTATGAAATGTCGTCCATATTATTTACCTCGTGAGTTCTCGACCGTCATCTTAACGGCTGTGTACGTTCCCCCCAGTGCAAACACCAAGCTATCGCTAAGTACACTCTATAACGTCATTAACGACCTGCAAAGTGCACATCTGGATGGAGTCTTTATTATAGCTGGGGAT
>JAPTHA010000009.1:628397-641235 GCA_029814585.1 Gymnapogon annona
GCAACAGCTCACTCACACGCACCTCCAGTCCTCCCCCCTTCTCCTCATTCTTCGTCAGCCTTCACAGCAGAAAACCAGCCAAAAACGAACAGAATACTGATTTCCCTGCAGGGATTAATAAAGAATTTATTTATTGATTGATTGATAATTATTTCCCCAAAAATATTATTGCAAAAATGGAGGACAACTTGGTTTTGAAACATATCCAATGTATGGTTTTCATTGGTAGAAGACAAATTTGTCCATCTAAAAGGAATAAGACCATTTTAAAATTGCTACTATTCCCACACCTGCCTATATAAAAAATGTGTGGCCCAGCAAAAAGATTATGGATGTCATGTCAGGTACTGATATCATGGACAGTTTTCACACATAACGTGATCTACCAAACAACATACACACAAAACAAAATGCAGACAATGCTGCTTACTCAAGTTCCATTTTACAACATGCCCTATGGGTAATCTATTAATCTTATACCGCATCACTGTACCTTTACTGTATGTTTGGTAGATATTTTTTTTTCTTTTCCTGCAGCAGCAATTAATTTCTTCCTCTTGATTCTGTCCTCCCCTCCCCAGAGGATACCCAGTTGATGTGGATGTTCTTGCTTGAAGTGTTTCCCCTGTCTGTATGGTAGGGTGAGCGCTTTTCTACACATTTAAGGCACTCAAAGCGCTTTACATTAGCCTCACATTCACCCATTCACCCCGGCTGCTAGACCACGCCAGCTGGCATTTAGGGTTCAGTGTCTTGTCAAGGACACCGCCAACCCTTCTGCCATTGGACGACCCGTTCTACCAACTGAGCCACAGGGTTATGATATTTGTGAGTTTAACCCGCCCCTGGTCAGCTGGAGCTTCATAAGTCTTCTTCCTGGACCAAAGAAGGTTTTGGCATAGATACAAGAATCCAGGCCCGAGCTTTGTTGCCAGTTGTGTTCTGTTTGGTCAAGATGTCTAGGTCTTGCTAACCACAGCTAATGAGGATGAGTGAAATGCCTTATGGGAAAGCAGATGTAACATCAATAGTGATGTATGGGTCACTGTATTCTCACTTGTCATCTCCTCTGTTTTTGATGAAAGATTGTTTAGTGGAGTGATGCAGATCCGATTGAAGTTCGCTCCATTCTCGTGAGGGAGAATGGAGTGTGGTAAGATCATCGAGCTGCACTCAGCAAAAGCCTTGGCCCATTCACTTCACACTCTGATGTCCCAATGTCATCAGATTTGACAAATGATGAGACTTCCCCTGCTGACATGGCTGATGACAACATTTCATACTTTTAGAGGATTAAAGTAATAATATGAAGAACCAGTAAGAGGGGTACTGACTCTTATATGGGCTGTTAAATGCACACGAGAGGAATAGTAAGAACTGCAGTAGTAGTAGTGCTCACATAAAGGACAGAATCATCAAGTAAATTGGGAAAGAAATGTACTTGGAAGACCTACCATGAAAATGAGGTTTATATGTTATTCACATAACACCTGAATTTACACTTCTTGTCCCCCAAAAATGGCACACGTCACTCCACTTCTTTTTGTCTTTTTTTCGTCTTTTTTTCTTTAACTCTAACTTCAGCAAGTAGCTTCTGATTTCTTTAATATCGAAAACATTGGACAACGCAAGGATTAACCAAAATTGCCAGGGAGTATGAGCTGTCATTTTCAGTCTTGGATTACCCACTATAAAGTCCAGAGTCAAATTTGGGATATCTTGATGCAGCAGTCCAATGCTCCATTATCATTTTTTTGGCTTGGCAGTGTACAGTATATTCTGGGGGTACAATGGTACACGTTGTAGCTGCTGTGCGATTTGGTATGGCAAATCGCTGGTATGCATACCAGCATACCAAATGCTGGTATGCGATTTGGTATGCTGCTTTCTGGTATGCTGCCAGAAATGTCATTTCAAATTACATTTCTGGACGACTGGAATTTATTTCTATATAATTATACTATATATATATATATAAATATATATATGTTTTCTGTACATTAATTGTATTCATTTGTTTTCAGGAAAATGCTTGATGTGAGCTTCAAATGGGAAAGGGGGTGAAATTAAATAAGATCTGTTGATTCTCACTCCTTTTCAGACGGGTGCTGGTCGCCTCAATTGTGGTGTATTTTTGTTTAGCGCAATAACTGTTCTTGTAAAGACATTATGAGCTTTGATTCCTGATTTATAGTTTGCGTGTCTGAAACAAATAAGTTCATTCATTCATTCATTCAATTTTTACAACTGCACAGACACCACATTCACATCCTCAGAGTCGGAACAATACTGTTCTGTGGGAATGTAGTAAACTGTCCCAAGAAATGTAGGAAATTGGTTTGCTATGAAACCTCAAATGTCAGTGGACAGTGCCGTTCACCATTATGTGCACATTCTGCCTGATTGTGGAACGTAAAGGCTTTCCATCAGCGCACAGTTAGGTGTAACATAATGGGTTTCTACTACAGCAAACACTTATGTGGTAGAGATTGGAAGAACAGTAACTAATTCAACTAATAGAAGCTTATGAAGGTTATGATGTAGATATGCCCATAAAGCACTATCACATGTCTGGTTGTTTAAGGTAATGTAGATGGACCAAATCATTCTTACTTGCATATAGTAGTAAACAGAAGAAGAAACAGTTTCACATTTAGTGTGTAGTTGTAACACTCTGTGTTTGTGTGAGCTATAAGTGGACCTGACTCGGGTTAGTATGTTTAGTTTAATGTGTGTGAGTGGGTCGTGTGGACAGCATGACATATGGCAGCAGTGAAGGGGAGTTGGCCCACTGTCCCATCCAGTGCTGTGTTCCGTGTTTGGGTTGGCACTCCATCCAAGATCCCTCCAATCTAAACACTGGAAGGCTGTTCACAGCCCATTACCACTGTGACTGACAGGACAGCCCTCCACTCCGAGAGCTGCACATTATGGGCACTGCTTGTTAGTGTTAGCAGTATGTTGCTTAAGGTGATGATCTAAGCAGCTGATTGATGGTTTGAGTGGTTAAAGACAGTCGGTTTGGATTTTCTTTAAGCCTGATTATTTCTGGGTAGTTATACTTTCTTTTTACAGCTGCATTTTTTGCTGAGCAGCCTGATAATCATTGGCACTTAGTGCAGTCGTCAACTAGAGCAAAACTTATAGAGTTCAAAGAAACTTTGGATCTGGGCTTTATATGAATCCTGTTATGGAAGCCTTGCTCTATAGACAGGCCTAAAGTGGACATAAACAGGCTGTGTAAATGAATAAGGCTCCATGACGGATTATGCCGTATAGGCATCTTTCTGTGTAGTGATAATTTAGTGGTGTAGCTTCATGATGTCAAATATTACATCATAGTTGCTGGACTTCAGGTTGTTTGTGTTCAGAATACAGACATGGTCTGAGTTGCTGTTTTTCACAGTATAACACCATATGATGAATAACAGCTAAGCTAAAAGACAGTCCTGACCTGAGGTACCTAAAACTGCAATATATGGCTGTGGTAACAAATTTTAGAACCTCATTATGCTAGTTGAACTGGATGTGTAACAAACAATTGTGCAAAAGGGGGGGCACGCAAGTCTATTTTTAAAGTTGTCAGTGCAAAATAAGCCTGTAAACTCTGATAATTAGAAATATAATAATGTTCAGAATTTTTAATGGTTATAATAACAAATAATACTGATCATAAGAATTAACACAATACAAGAATATAAATAAATGTTGGCACCAAAATAGTCAAGGAATAAAAACAACTGAAGGTTTGCACTGCTTCTGCTGTTCATGACCTGTCCTACAGATGAGGGTTCATGGTGCATTCAAGTCCACATAAATTTGAATGTTGCAAATGGACATGAAGCGTCTTTAAACCATAATTTTCTTTATTTTTGTTTTCTTATCTTTGATAAAATATGCAGGTCTATATTTCTCTCTCCTATTTGGCATTTCTGTATGCATTTTTAAGCTGTTGTGGACTTGAGAAAAATGTACACGCTGTATTTATCCTGTATTTATTTCAACTGTAATGCTTTGAGCACAAGTACTGCTCTTTAAGTACCGTCTAGAAAAATGTATGCAGAGGAGTTGTCTTAAATACCCCGAATTTCTTAGTGTTAGCAGTCGTGATAAGTGGACTTAAAAGTATGTACATAATTTGCAGTAGGAAAGGTATTGAAAATATAGTAATTACCATTTCCATGATTTACAGGAGGCCGGCAGCAGCATTTGTACATTGCCTGATGCTCTATTTTTAAAAAAATATATATTTACTGTCATTTTTTATGCTTTTTAAAGTTGTGTTTTACTACCAGCGATTCAACCTTTTACTTGAGCTGTAACACAATCTTCAAAACCAATGAATTGTTTTGCGTAATTTTGTTCTCTTAAGTAAAGTACTGACTCCAGTTCAATGATATCATCATTTGAGGGTTCATTTTGCAATAATAAATAACTTTGCTGTATAATGTCACTTAAATAGCAAGGGTGCATAATACAGGAAGCAAAAAAACAATAACAAAGAAATCACTTCTGCGTGGATGTTATGGAAATCTGACAACCTATGTTTTATGCTGTTTTGGTATCAAGTGTCACAAGTGTCTGTCAGCGATTTAGTGTGCACTCTTCCCTTATGTTTTGTGGATTGAAAGTCTCTCTGCTCTTGCTGGGAACACAGACTCTGTGGCATTGGTTCTCACCATTAACTGGACTTCCCTGATGAATAGGCCCTGCCAAACTATGTGATGTCCCGCCGAGTCCAGAGATGAGGACATAGGCTTGCAGTCAAGCCTAGCAGTTTCTACTTCCTATCATTGACAACGAGCATCAATCTTAGCTACCCTTAGTTGTGGACCCTGCCAAGCGTGACTGCAGTGAGAAGGAAAAGAAAGAAGAAAAAAAACAAAGACTCAGGCTGCTGGATTTAGACAAAGGCTGGATTATCCTCTGAATATGTCTCTTTGCAAAACAGCCCACCTCTGAATCACTCTCAGCTCAGAGCGAAAGCCATCATTTTTCTGCATTTGAGTTATACACCCAGACTTCTTTTCCACTCTAGCTTTTTTTTCTTTTCTAATTCTAGATAATTTGAACGTTTCCTGGCAGTTTAGAGGGACAATAAATTTTGAGATAAAGTCCATACATGTAGCTTCTTTTTCAGCTCACTCCAAAATACACCATTTATCACCATATTGACATTTCCAGAAACATTCTGTATGACATTTATTCTTTCACACCTGCAGAAACCCAGAAAATAACTGATAAATAAACAAGGTCTGGAATATTACTTGGAAACTATAGTTTTCACTTGGTTCCCCGGAGGTCTTCCAGTGGTTGAGGATTTTTTTTCCTTCTTGGATTTGGTGCTGTTCCTGACAGACTGTGCTGCTCTTCTGCTCTGAAATCACACACCTTCACTTTTCAGTGTTGTGTTTACACAGGTGTAGTCAAGTATCAGTCTATTGGTTTTTACGACACCAGTTCATGATACAATTCCCAAGTTTATTAAACACTTAGAGGAGTTGAAACTTTTTGGAATATTTCATTTGTATAAATAAATTTAAGCTCCTACTCTATACTATACTTTATACTGTGTACTATAGTGGTACATATCCCCGGCTGGATATCTCAGTTGGTAAGGCATGGGATGCTATGCAGCTAGCATAGTGAAAAGGGTGGTGATGCTGCTGTGTTGTGATTTAAAAATAATACATTCCTGTTTGATTAGACCGGAGAGGCAGGAGCTGTATTGTTGACAGCTGTAATTGTTCCATTTGCTGCTACTATGATATACATATGTTTTGGTTCTGCTGTTTTGCCTATTTGCGTCATAGAATATTGTGGAATCTTGCATGATCTATCAAAATCTACATGATTCAGCCAACAGGGCTGATTATTGTACTTCAAGGTGGTTTTACCAGCTGATGCAGAGGAAAGAATAGAAAAATTTAAATGGAGCATTGGAGTTGTAATCTGATTTGTTTATTTATTGTTAGCTTTGAGGAACAAATCATTTTCCTTTTGTAACCCATACTGTTAAATACATTTAAATTGGTGGGGTTTTTTCTCCTTAAAAATTCTGTACTTACTGAAGTCAGAATATTTGAGTTGATATTACAATACTCCTGTTCTGAAGTAAAATAAGCCAAGTATGACTTATTATTTATAGTTGTTCCAGGGGTCCACAACCTGCGGCTCTTTAGCCCCGTCCTTGTGGCTCCTTGGAGTATTTTCAAAAATATTTGAAAATGGAAAAAGATGGTGGGGGGATATATTTTTGTTTTAATATGGTTTCTGTAGGAGGGCAAAGATGGCACAAACATTCTTAACATTTTTCAATGCTGTAAAAATGTTTAGAATAAATTTAAAATTTAAATATTTCAGTCAACTAAGAGTTGCGTCACCGCCTATGACACACGTTTCAGCGGTACGTGTGGCTGTTCTAAACAAACCGGACTGGTATGGACCTGGGATCCCAAAGGGAGAAAGCCAAAGATAGCTGATGAGAACAGAGGGTTCAAGGAAGAAGTTGTTAAATAACAAAAAGAGTCATTTATAAAGACGTTTCCAGAGAAGGCATCCTACATCTGCAGCCGACCACTGAGTGGAGGGACCCTAACCCTAACCACCCAATGGAGGCACAGAACAAGTGTGATTACAGGACTTCTGAAGAAATTACAGGAGTTTTAAGAAGTGGAGTGCATCTCCACACTCCACCACTGCTGAGAGTTTTGTTGCAACCCGATGCAGAAATAAAGTCAAAATGAGCAGAAATGATAAACACAAATATGCCAACTGTAACAAGACTGTTTCACGTAAATATTAGAGCAGCCATCTTCAGTCTTCAAAAACAAAACCGAGTAATACAGAAAAAGAAAGACATATGCGTCTCTCTGCAAATTGAAACATCACCAATTACCTAATCACGGACATGAATTCAGCTCCAGTAACTCAACTGCCAGTGATGAGTCTGTGATATGATCGATATCGGACAGACAGCACTGTTATGCAGGTATGGAACTCTGATTGTATTGTTATTGAGGTTCGAGGACTGCGTTTTTTCCCTCGAAAACTATACAAAAAATCTGATTTCTTATTTGTATTTCTATAATTTCACCAATGAAACATAACATATTAAAATTGTAATAAGTTAATATTAAAGCAACAAACATCAAATAGTGCGGAAATAGTAACAGTCTCTTTGTTAGTGTAGTGGTCAGTATCCCTGCCTGTCACACGATAGGTTCAAGTTCATTCCCCGACATGGAGTCAGAAATTTTAGAATTTCCCGCTGCATGGAAAATAAACATTTAATCATGAATGCTTGTTATGTATTTGTAGCACACTTAGTCATTTTGATAGTATGTTAATATACTTCATTTACACTTATAGCCTGTGTGTTCCCTTCACATAAGGCTTATATAAGGACTTAAATTTTTTTGCGGCTCAAGAGGGATTTGTTTTTTGAGATTTTTGGTGTTTTTGGTCCAATATGAACATTTTGGATTGCTGTCCCTGACATAGACAGTATACATGATTGAAGTCCTAGAGATGATAACGATAACGAGGGGCTGTGATGCGTCATCTGAAGCTTAGAGAGGTAGTGAATGTCCTCGCAGGCCACCGTTAGCATAGCGCTTCAGCTGCTAACCGCTAACAATTCAAACGTACACGTTCATAACCGCAAAAACGGATCACAAACCGTACCTCACTCACACGCATCTCCAGTCTCCCCCCCCTCCTCCTTTGGTCTGCTCTCACCAGTAGAAAACTAAACAAAAAATGAAAGAGTCCGGGTGGAGTCTTGAGCCAGGAGTCCTTCACAGCTGAGCTGCTTAGCTAGTACACCGTCCGCAGTTCTACAGCCATTCAGCCCCATCACGTTGGTAGAACGGTTGGTAGATCAACTGTTACATACCTGAAATGATGGAAACCCCGGTTTTACCATCTCTTCCACATCACGGTACGCGACGCCAGTACTGCAACTCGCTGCACCAATGCCGTAGACATGTGGGTCCCTCTCCGGTGAACACTGCTGTTGCTCATCAACTGTAGACAGACTGGCTCACGATCCCATGTTGGTGTTGAGGTCCAGGTTCCGTGAAAGTAGCAAACCAGCTACTACCCTCACAAAAAAATTTAAAAATGACACATGTCCATGTTGTACAGGAGTCCAATTAACATGACCACAAGAGTCAAGGCAGAAAAACTTAAAGTTAGGAAAAAAAAGTTAGGAGCTGCTGCACAAGGCTTCCAACTGGGGCGCTATGTTGATGACGTGTATATTACTGTTATACAAAATTTCATACACTGCAAGGTAAGAATTTCAATCCATACATAACTTTAATGTGAAGGCTAGTGTCTGATGCTAAGAATTAAACTAAACCATTTATGTCATTCCTTCTAAAACAGATTACAAACAGAAAAAATCAGAACAAATCAGATTTCCTCAACCAAAAAAGTAATTGTACCCCATAGAACGGGAGTTGCTGGTATGCCCCCTGGTTAATTGTTTTAGTATGTTGCTTTGGAAAGTGGCACAATTATGCAAATTACATAACAGGTAGATCATCTGATTGTGTTTCTAAACTAATAAAAGTCAAGTACATGCAGTGGTGGATCCTCAAGGCCAGCAAGGCCTTCTCCACTGGCCTAAACATAATCAGGAATATATTTTTTTAATATATATTTTTCCACAAATATGTATCAAATTATTCTCCATGGTCTATACTCTTCATTTCAAAGCTTTCCTAAGTTGGTTACTCTGCCTCCAGCCCCAGGAGGACATTTGGAGGGCGGGGTTTGTGTCAGAGTTTTTATCCAATCATCATTCATCTAGGCCTTCCAAAGCGACCGTGCTGGCTGCATGGCCCCTTAAAGTGAATGAGCACTTGTGGCAGCCTGTAGCATTAAGTCGTTAGCGTCAAGTTTGGCCTCACTGGCGCCATCTAGTGGGCCTATTATAGCGTCAGTGCATGCACGTCTTTTGATTGCATACACGATGAAGTATATAAAGCGAGCAGACATGTCAATTTGATAAGCAGGAAATAAGGAAAGTGATCATTTGTAAGAAAAGAAAAAAATTGATCATTTGTGTAGCGTGACAAGTTTTTTTTAGTTTTTTAAAGAAAGTTTTTTTTTCATCCCACAATGGCTGAAGGACGCGAAGATGTTGACTTGGTCACGGATTTAATTACAATGCCATTCTCAAGAAAAACTTTTCAAGAAAAGACACTGTAAAGAGAGACTGGCCGACCTCCGCCACATAGTTGATGACTATGAACATACACCTGGCTGGCAGGCTCCGAAAAGTAAGTTAATATTACTGTTAAGAATATATTAATGAAATATTTCCAACAAGCACGGACCTCAGACGGTCAGTCACACCTTGCCCGGTAGATCGCGCCGACCATGGCCGTCAAACACGATCCGTGCCTGGGTACACACGGACCCATGGGTCTGTGCCTGTCCATGCCTGGGTCCGTGATCGGTGCACTGCTGCAATCCGTGCACCGTGATAATTGCACGCGCGTGATCGGTGTATTGACTGTGCGGATGCTGGTCGGAACTGGATCAGACCGTCGCACCGTGCACACCTGGGTCGGTCGCTGTGTCTGATCGATGTCATTTCCTTTTGTTTCTCAGTTATTAGTGCACTCAGTAGACTACTATAACTCTGTTCAGATGATACAGATGTATGTCTTTTGGTCTAAATACATCATGTGTAGATCCATGGATCAGAATGATGGTTTTAAGAGGTGGATTAATTCGGGTAGGACATCACTGCTGGCCCAGGTCTGAAATGTACGGCCCGCCACTGAGTACATGTAGTTGCAGCACACATGGGTGATGGCAAGAGGTTGGCTCATCACGCAGTTTACAATGATCCCTCACTTTTCGCGGTTAATGGGGGCCAGAACCCCCCACGAAAAAGAAATTCTGTGAAGTAGGTACCATGTAGCGTGTATACATACATGTGTATGAGTATATATAATATTTATAAAGGCATATTTAATGGTATACAAGTAAATGTTTGTAGTAATTACTATCTCTCTCTCTCTCTATGTTACGTGCATACGTAATTACAGGTTCTACTCAATCTGACGATAGCAACACGTTCATATAACGTTTGTCATACAGAAATAGGCTGCAGTACGTTCAGTTCACGTTGGCCCCAAATATGAACATGTTCATGAGCGAGTTTTAGCCACAACAGATGGAATGGGGGGAATCCGCTTATTTTCCAAAATAAAAATTGTGCAGAATCAGATAATGAATCAAACGTCAGTAATGTAAGTTATTTATTCTTTCTGTGCGGCTCGGTACCAATTGACCTACGGACCGGTACCAGGCCACGACCCCAGGGTTGGGGTCCGCTGTACTAGAGGATTTAGAAGACGCAGGACGTTTAGGAGCCATTTTGAAGGGCGTCACAAGCACTTATTTCTCACAAAAAAAATCACATGTGAATAGCTAGAGTTAATGCGGCGTGAACCTACAGCAACAGTGGAAAGAGACAATGTGGGCTTCTTTCGCTGGAGACATATGAGTTCGCCAAGGAGGGATGCAGGGTAAAGTGTCTCTCGGCCAATTACCTTGCGAGATTCAAGAGCCGAGCCAACCCAACAACAAAAAAACAGAGTCGAGAGTGAAAGAGTGCGGTACATTACCATGCTTAATGAAATCACCTTATAACAAAGAATTATGTATCGTTACGTATTCAATAGTGCAACTGAGGAAGGAGATTTATAAAAAAATATATACGTACACTACTATAATAATGGAATCAGGAATAAAATAATAAAATGATTTATGTTAAGGTGAAATACATTTGTATACGAAATTGTTAAACCTAGATTACATGGATTCATGTGTACTATTAGTACTATATATGTACTATATAATGTAACTACATGTATGTATGAGTTGGGAGGGCTACCCCTGTCATTTGTTGCTCTATGTGACTTGCTGTTGTTTTGTTGACTTCCGCTGCCTCACGCAGACCTCTTGTGGGAGGTCCGCTTATTTTTTGATTAATATTTTTGAAAAATCCGCGATGCGCTGAGGCCGTGGAAACTGAAGCGCACAATAGTGAAGGATCAATGTAGTCCACTCCCAAAACTGCAGGTGAAACTAAGCTGACCAAATGTACAGGATTTAAAGAAAACTGTGAACCTTGGTTTCCTCTTGTTGACAATTTTTATCGTATACCAAGGCAGTCACATATCGTAACTTCATTGAATGGGGCTTTTACTGTATTAAGCACTTTAATATCCACTAGGCCATATGGAGTTTTGCAGTTCTGCAATCTTTGAAGGTTACTGTTCCCTTCTATATGGTTGCAGAAGCCTGGGTGGATAGGAGATGCAAAAAAGCAGACTGAACGGGGTGGTCCGGAAACAGCCCGGAGATCAAATGAAACTTTATGAACATGTTCCTTTTGGATGTTGAAACGAAGTGTAATACAGATATTAATGTAGCAAGTATCACAACACAGCAGAGGAATGTGAACTGCAGCACTGGGACATAACTGGATGGTTACCAGCTGTAGCAAAATATCCCCAACATTGTAATATCCTGAAATCCCACTCCCTCTCCAAAATGCCAGCATTAGTCTCAGTCTGAACTTTTCATTGACGTTGGTTGGCCAGAAATAGAACAAAAATGGATGCCTTATTTTTTAAATAAATCACTTGTCATAGTGCTGTAAAAGCAAGGTGTGAGGGGTCTGGGTCATTGCATGGTCCCACTGGCCAAAGTTCCATGAGTCTTGTTTGCGAAGCAATTATCCTGAAAAGGTGACTGAAGTGATGACCTCATATGAGAGAGAGATCTTTGGACTTCCTGTGTTGATCTGTGTGTATGTTGTTTCAGAGGTGTCCATCCTGTGGGCTGCCCATCAGGTTCACCACAGCTCTGAGTTCTACAATATGACCACAGCCCTCAGGCAGTCCCTCACCCAGCAGTTCACATCATGGGTAAGATGGGTCTCGGTGTACAGGTGTATGGACTTGATAGTGCAAAATTAAGGAATCAAAGTTTTAGTTCATTCATTCATTCATTCATTCTCCAAGCCGCTGAATCCTTTGCAGGGTCACGGGGGTTGCTGGAGCCTATCCCAGCCACATAAAATTAAAATCACATGTTTTTTTAATCAATTCAAATGGATTAATTTAGCAATTTCTAGTTAAAATGATCTATTGGGAACATTATTTTTTAACACATCAATAGTTTTGGCGATGTCATTTGTATAATTTGTTAGGCGTGGCTATTTCTGGCCACATTGCTACATTGTTCCTACATCAGACCTTTTATGGATACTGCTTTTGGATCAGATCATGGTGCCAATCACCTATTTACATTATCTTGTTTCAAACAGAATTGTTAGTTCATTATTTTAATTATGCCTTCATAAATACCCCAAATTATATCCAAATGTTTCAAAACTTAAAAAAAAACATATCTCCAGATGAGGGTTGTCATAGAATCAAGAATCTTTATTGTCATTATGCAAGGCACAATTAAATTTTAATTAGCAGCCTTCTACTTAAGACACACAGACACCTAATGTAATGCATATAGTTTCTATTTGGCATTTAGAAACGATATGCCAAAATTGACAGACTTTATATTCCAGGTTTATAACTTGTGTATTCCCTATGGGGTCAGGATATTTGTTTCTGATGTTGGGTCATACAGTAGCTGGGTAACACCCTGCTGTTTCTATAACCAAGTGACCAATGTTTCTGGGATATCTCTAAGCAGTAGATCGGTCTTAATTCTTGCGGGGGGGGGGGGGGGGGGGGGGGGGGGGGGGGGGGGGGGGGGGGGGGGGGGGGGGGGGGGGGGGGGGGGGGGG
>JAPTHA010000009.1:663062-675239 GCA_029814585.1 Gymnapogon annona
ACACACACACACACGTATATGTGTGTGTGTGTGTGTGTGCGCATATGTATATATAACAATTGTTATTTTACAAGTAAACACATAATACTAATAAATCTGAAATAAATTGTTTATTTTGATTGTATTAAGTAGGTTAAGGACTCTGGATATTTCTTCTTTCTTTCTTTCTTTCTTCAGGAAAGCTACTATAAGCATTTGAGAGCTACATTTATCATTCACAGTAATTTGATCAAATATTTCAATCCCTTTACTTTCTAACATGAAGTTGTTGGTAAAGAAAAATGTCTTATATGTCAAAATGACTTTTTATTCCATTTTTTACAGCGCTATCTATAGATAGCTACCTTAGCTGTCTAATGAAAAACTAAAATACAAGTTACATAAAACTAGAATGATTTTTAAACGTTAGCAGACCCTACATTTCACTTGAGAGGTGCATATTCAGTCTTTTGTCTACAGTATTTCAGAACCATGATTTTAGACATTTTATATTATTTCCTTTGGAATATAGTGATCAATGATGACACTGAGTGCTAGATTCTTGCTAGTTGCAGTAACCAAGAGTTTAATGAAGGTGTTGTTTCGTAAAAGACTACCCTGGCTACATTAAGAAAAAAAATACCAAGAATTAGATGCTGTATTTGTTCTAGTTGAATGTCCATACAGACTGTGCTGTAATTTTTTGTAATGACCACCTTCTTTTCAGGATGTGTGCAGTAATGGCCTTAATAATGAGGTGTTCAACTTCATCTCCAGGGACAACATACCACAATCAGCTGACTGCTTAAGGGACTGCGCTGTCACCATATATTAACTTTAGTTTTTGTCCTGGGATGTTATTGCTGCTTGACATCAGGTCACACTAAAACCCTACACTTTCCATTCCACATGGAAACAAACAAACAAACAAAAAACCCTCAAAAACAAAACAATCAGTGCGGCTCCACCTGACCACTGTGAAGAACTCCAGGTCCTAAGCTGCACTGAGGATGATAGTCAAGTAAAATGACACCATGTGGCCCTTCACATCATCGTTGAATCTTAAAATAAGTCTTCACTCATTACACCTAGGAATAAAACTTAACAGTATCTGCAGCTTCAGCAGATCATTCAAGTTTTATAAGCTTTGACAGATTTGTTTGTGGTGATGGAAAGTCTGACAAATAGATGGAACCCACAACTCCCCCAGCTCAAGTAATGGAAAACCCAAAGCTTCCCATGTGACAGCAAAAATAATCCACTTCTTATGGGGTACTGTGGATTACAACTCTTGTATAATCATAAAGAAAAACACTTTTATTTAATCCTGTTGACTGTCTTGGTTTTATGTTTACTATATATGGCCCGTGGAATATGGGAGACATCAGTGAAGTTTGCCCGTAAGATTCTGTATAGGGTGTCAGAGTAATATAAACCTAAATTGACAGCGTGTTATATCCTCAGGAGACTGTAGGTTTCCAGCCATTGTCTTTAGCCAAAGCTGTACTTTAGTAAATTTATAGACTGTGCATCACATTCTGGACTTTTGTCTGTGTCTGAGTAGAAAGGTCAATAAGAATGTTGCATGGGCTTTCTGCTGCGCTTTTGGTTGTTTTGGCTCAGTTTTGTGACAGACAGAATTTTAACTCCATTCTCTTTCACTGTGGTCACAAAGTCCACTCAAGACCCATCGGGGATGATTAGATCTTCCATGAAAACGAGACCTGTCAGTGTAAAGTAATAGGCTGAACGCTTGGCTACAGAATACTGTATGTGCCAGTACTTACTCTGAAGGCCATACATGTTTTGGTTGGCAATGCCAAGAAAACAGCAGAAGGCCATGTGGTACATGCTGCATTCCAACTAAAGCCTCCTGTGATTGTAATTTAAGCATCTGTGGTACAGATTTAAGTATTATAAACTAAGGTTTATAATGTATTTTTTTCTCAAACCTCATCTAATCTCATGGCATACAATCAAATCTAAATCCTAGATGCTGTCCCAGTTAACTGTGTTGGGGATGACCTGCTACATTCTACTCACACTCACGTCGCTGGGTTACATCATGGACAAAAGGTACACTGCTTTCGTTTTATGCATTCACTTATACATCTGAATATTATACACAATAGGAAAAGTCAACATTTTTAATGGAGCAATTGAGTCTTTCTTAAAGGTTAAACATCTGTGAAAACTCATAATTTTTTGATATCTTAAATATCCAGAATATCAGAGAGCCATAGGGGTTAAGTGTGAGGCAAATGGGTGGGTTATTTGTATTCTCAGTTTACTTTTTCACATATTAATTTCAGTACATATTTAATATTTTTTAAGGAAATCCCATCTGAAAATGTACATTTTGCATAGTTAATTCCCTTTTGTACATTGTGGGAATCATTTAAGATACTATTTCATTTGGTAGCACCATTAAATCGCACTTCACTTTGTTGCAGCTATTCTGTTCTATGTACACTGTTCTCTTGAAGTAATTTTTCCAAATGTTTTCCATAATTTGCACTGTAAAAAATGTTTTTTATGGTAAAACGGTGGCAGCTGTGGTTGCCAGAACTGTACTGTAAAATTACGGTGAAATATTTTCTTCATTTTCGGAAAACAAATGAACAACATTTAACATCAGATCTGATGTTAAATGTTGCACCCAGAGAGAAAAAGGCCATCAGAGACTTTATTTCATAAGGCTGCTCAGGAAGGCATGCCTGCACTGTGGCCCTCTCACTTGGGCCTACAGGGGTATTGGTGGAGAGCATTTCATTTTACTGTATTTATTGTATTTATCACATTTGTCTCCTGGGTTTCATGTGCTTTTTACACATAGATTGTATGTGTTATTTTCTTTTATTTGTTTTTTATCAATGATAATGTCTGTCCTGTCTCCTGGATTTTATCTGACCCTAGGAGTGACTGCACAAACATTCCTATGTATTTGCACATACTTCTTCTTTCGGCTTTTCCCTTCAGGGGTCGCAACAGCGAATCACTTGCCTCCATCTAACCCTGTCTTCTGAATCTTCTACTCTCACACCAACTTCCTTCATATCCTCTTTCACTAATGTGTTTGCACACAAACGGCAATACATTTCTCTTGAGTCTTGATACTGTTGATTTTACAGCTAAAAAATGTTCTTAATCCTATGTATTATTGTAAAAAACCGAGCTTTTACCAATTAAAAAATAAACTGTTTTATTTCACATTTTTTTGAAAATACAATATAAAATAAAGTTTGTGCCATGACATTTGACGGTTCTTTGCTTGACAATTAATGGTCTAAATTATGAAACTACGAATTTATTCTGTAAAAATTCCAAGCGAGGTTCCCTGTAAAAATCACAGTGAACCAATTTAAATTTAGCAAGATTTCAGTCTTTTTTAATATTTGTGACTTTCTGAACATGAAATCTTTGTTCCATGTTGTGCAGGAAATGTTGAATAATGAATGCAGTGTTTCACTGCACTCATTTCCTGGTCCAAACCTAACCAAAATATGATATTAGTATACATATAGTGTATAATTTTCATATTATAAAATATGCCAAAGTTTCAGTTCTTGTATCATAAAGCAAAATAATGAATTACACTATACTACCAAAAATATTTTCTCACCTGCCTTGACTAGCATATGAACATAAGTGACATCCCATTCCCAATCCATAGGTTCAGTATGACGTGGGTCAACCCTTTGCAGCATTGTATGTGAATAGATTTGATGCTGAGAAATCTTCACTTGATGTAGGGGTCAAAGGTCAAAAGGTCACTTACTGAAACCTCATATGGTTGTTTTTTGTAATCTTTTGTAATCTTGTTTCTTGTAAACCCTCAGGCCATCGGCAGCTGTCTTGGAGATGCTGCGGTGTGTCGTCATGCTAACAATGCAGCAATATAGCTATGTGACACCTTTCCTGCCTTCATTGGCTGTGGCCACAAAGGTATGCTAATGCACAGAGCAATGTCACCAACAGACTCATTTTGACCATTATGAAACACATAGAGCTAAACTAATATTTCAACCACACTGAGCTGATGTTTTCTCTCACTTAAACTATGTTCATATTATTTTGCATACGGATCTGTGTTGGTAAAGTACTCTTTGTAATTTTTGAACGTCTGAAATTTCACAGTTTTGGTCTATATAAAAAGAGATAAGAGATATAAAAAGAGACGCCCTGGGTATGGTGTTAAACTGCATCCGGTGATGGGGCCTTGCTCCCGCAATGCGGTTTTTGTAGAGAGTGGAGTAACTCCTTAGCCATCACTACTCCCTGGTTCGTTCTGGCCCAGAGCGATAGGACTGGAAAGGGACCCTACCAAGGGTTACTGGAATAGGGGAGATTGTCCTCAATAGCCCTGTAAGGCAGACAGTCTAGGAAAGGGGTCGGCAACCTGTGGTTCCGGAGCCACGTGCGTCTTTAGCCCCCTCCTTGTGGCTCCCTGGAGCATTTTCAAAAATATATGGAATGGAAAAAGATGGTGGGGGGTATATTTTTTAGATTTTTAATATGGTTTCTGTAGGAGGACAAAGATGACACAAACATTCTTAACATTTTCCAATGCTGAAAAAATGTTTAGAATAAATATAAAATTTCAACATTCCCATCAAGGAAGAGTTGCATCATAAACTGCGACACACTTTTCAGTAGCGTGCGGTGCTTTTGGCTGTTGTAAACAAACCAGCAGGTGTTTAAAACCGGAGGGTTCAAAGAAGAACTTGTCAAATAACAAAAAGAGTCATTTATAGAAGACATTTCCAGAGAAAGCATCCTACATTTGCAGCCGACCAAGGAGTGGAGTGACAGAACAAATCCGATTACAGGACTTCTGGAGAAATTAGAGGAGCAAAGATACATTTAATAAGTGGAGTGCAACTCCAAACTCCACTACTGCTGAGATTTTTGTTGCAACCCGATGCAGAAATAAAGTCAAAATGAGCAGAAATGATAAACACAAATATGCCAACATGAACAAGACGGTTTCACGAAAATATCAGAGCAGCTGTTTTCAGACTTCAAAAACAAAACCGAGGTAACACAGAAAATGAAAGACATTCCGCAAATGGAAACATCACCAATCAGCAAATCATGGACATTAATTCACCTCCATTAACTCAACTGCCAGTGATGAGTCTGTGATATGATCGATATCGGACAGACAGCGCTGTTATGCAGGTATGGTATAAAAAAATGACACAAAAAAAGATTTCTTGTTTGTATTTCTATAATTTCACCAACAACAAAACGTAAAAATTCACATTGAAATTGTAGTGAGCGTTAAACTTAAAACACCAAAGACCGCCTCTGTTCCCTTCACATAAGGCTTATTTAAGGATTTTATTTTTTTTGCGGCTCCAGAGAATTTTTTTGTTTTGTTTTTTTTGGTCCAATATGGCTCTTTGAACATTTTAGGTTGCTCGCCCCTGGTCTAGGAGAAGGAAACTCCGAATTCAAAACTACCTGCTGCCTTGTAGGCTGTGCCTCTTTAGGCAAAGGCTAGAGCAATCAGTCAACAGCTGTGGTTGGCGTCAGCAAGGGCATGCAGCTGTAAAAGTGAGCCCCAAAAAGAACAAATGCTAGTCCACTCACCAAAACTGGACCCCAGACCCCGGCAGCCCTTAAATGTGCAGAATCCCTGGGTCAAATGGATTTGCACACAGAGGAGGAGAAGGAGTGCTCAAGGTGTGCTAGCCAGGAGAGGGGCTGACGTCTGCTGCATACAGGAGACGCAGTATAAGGGACACTCAGCCAGGATGGTCGGTGATGGAAATAAAAATTACAAATTTTGGTGGTCGGGGGAGAATGAGAGCAGGGGAGGTGTCGGCATCTTGGTCAAGGAGGAGCTGGTCGAGGATATGGTGGAGGTGAGGAGAATATCACCGAGAGTCATGGTAGTCGTCTTAATCATTGGGGGACAAACCTGTCATGTATTCTCGGTGTATGGACCACAGACTGGAAGACCGCAGGAGGAAAGGAACAGCTTTTTTGAGATTATGGATGATGAAATAGGAAGGATACTACCGAGTGACATGCTTTTTGTGGGAGGTGACTTAAATGGACATGTGGGAAGCAACAGGCAAGGCTATGAGGAGGTGATGGGTCCATATGGCTTTGGAGAGAGAAACAGGGCAGGAGAAGCCATTTTGGACCTTTGCCAGAACTGAGGACTGGTGATTGTCAACACTATGTTTAAGAAAGAGAGAAGTTAATAACATATAAGAGTGGAGGAGCGGAAACTCAGATTGACTACATTCTGGCAAGAAGACACGAGGGAGTTTTCATTAAAGATTGCAAGGTAATACCAGGAGAGGAGTGTGTCAGTCAACACATACTACTGTGTATGACGATAAAACGGAAGGACTGGAAAAGACAGAAGAATCGAAAGAAAGAAAGGAAGATCAAGGCATGGAAACTTAGGGAGCAGTCAGTGAGAAGGAAATGCGAGGAGGCAGTAACATATGAAAGAGGAAAGAAACTTGGTGGTGGAACAAAGTGGTGCAGATGGCAATAAAGGAGAAGAGGAAGACGTACAAGATCTGGCAGAAGGACGGAGGACAGGAAAACAGTGAAAAGTATACAGGGAAAAGAACTATACAGGGAAAAGAAAAGGATAGCGAAGAGAGAAGTGGTCAAAGCTAAACTTGATGCTTATAGTGAATGGTCTAGAATCCGGAGCACAGCAGAGCAGAGCAGAAGAAGGAAATGTTTAAAATTGCTAAGCAGATGAGAAGAGACCACAAGGATGTGGAGGGAGGAAGGATAATAAAAGATAATGGAGGAAATATTCTCATAGAAGATGACAAAATAATGAAAGGATGGAAGGCATCAACTGTTGAATGAAAGGAATGAATACCAAATTGAGGAGGTGGGGGTCACCGAAGGACCTATAGAGTGAGTGATGGAGGAAGAGGTTTCACAGGCTATGAAGGAGATGGCAGGCAGTAAAGCATCGGGACCATCTGGAGTAACAAGTGAGCTGTTGAAGGGGACAGTGGAAACGGGCATCAGGAAGATGGCAGAAATAATTAACAACCTGGTTGGAGGAGAGAGGATCCTTGATGAATGGAGAAGTTGCATTACATGCGCCATTTACAAAGGAAAGGGAGACAGGATGGAATGTGAAAAGCACAGAGGTGTATGGCTACTTGAACACGGAATGAAACTGTATGAGAGAATTTTGGAGAAACAGTTGAGAAGAATGATTAACATCGGGCAGTATCAATTTGGATTCTGCCCAGGAAGGTCAACAACAGGAGTGATATATATAATAAGGCAGATGCGGGAAAAGTACAGGGAAAGGAAGAAGCAGCTGTTTCATCTATTCGTGGACCTGGAGAAGGCTTTTTATTGAGTACCAAGGGAGGTGATCTCGTGGGTGTTGCACAGGCAGAAGATACCAGAGAGGTTGGTGAAGGCTGTGATGCAGTTATATGAGGGCACTACGTCAAGAGTGAGGACATCTGCTGGAGTGTCGGAGGAATCCCCTATAGAAGTGGGAGTCCACCAGGGGTCCGTGCTGAGCCCCCTGTTGTTTATAACAGTGACGGAGGAAGCTACTATTACAGCAAGAGATGGAGGACCCTGGGAACTGGCATACGCAGATGACCTGGTCTTGACAGGGCAGACGAAAGAAGAGGTAATATGGAAGTTTGAGATGTGGAAAGATGCAATGGAGACCCGCGGATTGAAGGTGAACGTGGACAAGACAATGGCAATGATAAGTGTAGGAGGTGTGGAGAGAATAGAATTGGGAAGATGGCCATACAGTGTCTGCGGGAGAGGTGTTGGAGTAAACTCGATCCAGTGTGTGTCCTGTGACAAGTGGTGCCACCAACGATGCTCGGGCCTCAGGAGGGTGGTGGCTGTCATTGACTTCAGATATCCCACATGTGTTAATGGAGCAGATGATAAAGAGGAAGAAGAGCTGGAGGTGGGAGGGGGAAGACTGAAGGTGATTTCGAAGTTCTGCTATTTGGGTGACATGCTGGACTCAGATGCAGGGACAGAGAGAGCAGTATGAGCGAGAGTAGCGGCTGCGTGGGGTAAATGGAGGGAAATGGCCAGCCTGCTAATGAGGCAGCTCGTCCCACTAAAAGTGGGCGGCAATATACGAGGCTTGTGTGCGGTCAGTGATGCTATATGGAGCAGAGACCTGATGTTCTGTGTAATTTTGCTGTAATATTGTAAATTGAAAAAATATGCAATGCAAACACAGCAGATTAGTATTACCCCTCCCCCCTTATTTATTGAAGATTTGAAGATTCTGCCTTGTTTTCATTTCAATCACGAGTGCAGCTGTGTTGGAGAGGCTCTTCCATGTTAAGCTGCTGAAGGCTGGAAAATGGCTAGCACCGTTACCCAAAATAGACTTAGATATCCTTTATTGTCATTACACAGACACACAAAATGAATCTGGTAACGAAATGTCATAGAATTGGCAGCTGATAACACAAAATAAATATGGAAAATACAAAAGTGCACAATTGCTGAAATGAATCCAAAGCCATGAGTGGCTGCAGTGTAGATGTGACAACAAACACAGTCAATATAAATAAGAATAAGATGGTCAATGTAACAATGTAAACCGTACTATAAACAGTGAGAATACTGCACATCAGTGTAAACAGTACTATAAACAGTCCAAATACTATACATCAGTGTAGACACTCCTATAAACAGTACTATAAGCAGTGAAAGTACCACATATCAACGTAAAACAGTACTATAAACCGTGAGAACTGCACATCTGTGTAAACAGTACTATAACAGTGAAAAATACTATACGTCAGTGTAACAGTACTATAAACAGTGAAAATACCTCACATCAGCGTAAACACTACTATAAGCAGTGAAAATACTGCACATCAGAATAAACAGTACTATAAACAGTGTAAACATTGCACGTCATGTCAAGTACAGTGATGGCTCGGGGGAAGAAGCTGTTACTGAACCTGGCCGTTCTACAGCGGATGCTGCGCAGCCTCCTACCGGACGCCAACAAACTGAACAGTCCATGATGGGGGTGGGTGGGGTCAGAGTATATGTGGTGGGCTCTTGCCAAACAACGTCCTGGATGGGGGGGAGAGGAGTCCCAGTGATCTCTTTCTGAACTCTGCTCTGGGCTGAGCAATGATATTTAAAAAAAAGCATCATTGTGTAATACACAATAGTTTTGCCAGTAATAGTATGTGTCAAGCCTTCTTTCATCTGACTCTTCAGCTTCAAGGTGTTTCTCTTAAAATATGAAAAACTAAAATCGTCAATTCCTCTAAATAAAACAAAAAAACTTTAAATAGAAATGGAAAACTAACTCTTCC
Source organism: Gymnapogon annona (assembly GCA_029814585.1). Taxonomy (NCBI): domain Eukaryota; kingdom Metazoa; phylum Chordata; class Actinopteri; order Kurtiformes; family Apogonidae; genus Gymnapogon; species Gymnapogon annona. The sequence goes on from JAPTHA010000009.1 coordinate 672,365, forward strand.
CATTCAGAAAGCAAGCTTTAAAGACTCCATGAGAATGAAAACCAGTTTCAACGCCTTTCTCTGGATCAGTTTCTGTTGGAAGCTTTAGTGGTGTTTGTAGCTTGTTTGCCTGTATACTGTATATGTGTGTTTTGTGTGGTCTGCTTTGTGTGTGCAAGATGGGTTTTAAGTCCATTCCTAACTCTCTTGTGATCTACAAGTCCAGATGTTTCGGTGAGTTGACCATAAAATTGGTGTGCCTCTGGCTCTGGCATATCTTATTGGTGGAGAAGTCCCCCCCCCCCCATCTCAGCCTGAGTGTGTGAATGAGAGAGCAACACTTCTGGAATCAATTAGAGCTGTCTGCTGCTGTGTAGCGTTGGTGGCTGATGAGATTTGCACGTGAGCACTGAGTTGCTGCTTTTATTGTCCTCTGACTCCACAGCTGTGCTGCTCAGGTGTTTCGCCACAACTTGAGTTTCACTTTCTCTTTTTTTCTTTTTAAAATCAAATCATTTTTAAAAGTTAGCTTTTTAACTGTGTGTCTCATCAACTTCAAAATAAACCAGAGCACAGCCAGACCTCATCAGCCTGAAAATTATACAGAGATATGGTTAAAACTGGGAATGAAATGCAGAGTTGATTTCAGTTTTTTTCCAGACATTTGACCTTGGGAATGTAGATCACAAATTTGGTCAAAGTCATCCATTTCAGGATTTATCCAAGCTTTATACATGATGTACGATAAACAGTTTACGGTTTCCACTGTTTTTGTTTTGTTTTGTTTTTTCTTGAGTATGGTTGCTTACAAGATGCGTCAGACAGACGGACAGATATGCTGACAACAATACCCCCTTAGGTGGCCTGAGGGGATGAAAAAAAAAAAAAAAGCCTTAATTTATGTAGTACCTGCATTGTGGCTGTGTCACATTGACAGCACTGTAGTTGTCCATCCCAGTTTCCCTATCATTAGGCCTCGTTTCAAGTCTCAGTACATCAGTTTGAACTGAATAAATGTCTCACTCACAGGTGGGGCTCATTGAAAATCCTTTCAATTTTCTCAAAATGACTTCTGACATATTTGTGCCCTTTGCAACTCCAGCAAAGAGAAGGAAAGAACTGAAACCACCCCTGAATTTAAAGGTTCTTTTAATGATATATGATCCCTATGCAGGAGGTGAATGGCAGGCTCTTTGTTGCAGGAGGAAGGCGTGTTTTGAAGTCAGGCCAATCAATTAGCAATCACTCCAAATGCAGCAGGGGAAATTCACATTTAATTGTATTCAGGCTCTGACTGTACAGTTGGGAAAAGAAGCTGAAGGTGTGTGGGGGGAGGGTGACTGACTACAAAAAGCCCTAGAAAAGCTAGGTCGGCTTGCGGTCCTTCAAAACTGCTAGTGTGATATACTGCACCCTTTAAAGCTCACAGTGGTATTTATAGCAGCCCTGGAGATTTCCCTTGTAAAGCTGCAGGCTTGACCTGTAAACCAGGGCTACCTCTGCACTCCACGCCCATTCAGGACCCAGCCCACATCTGATGGTCCCGCCAGATCAGATGAGTCTGGGCTGGGACTTGTGAGTGTGTGTGCAATGGAGTAAAGTTAGTTTAGAGGGAGTTTTGCAAGAGCTTGTTTGCTGTGCAGCACATTTGCATCTACACACATGGACAAAATAGTTTGTACCCTTCTGCTAAAGAAAGAAAAACCACAATGGTTACTGAACCAACTTGAAACTGATAAAAAAAATTAATGAAAAATACTGAAAATTAACTAATGAAAATACACTAATGACTAATGAATACACTAATGAAATTGGCCTTGGCAAAAATGATGGTACCCCGAGAAAGAGGTGATTTCAAACTTGTCATCAATCAGTCTTTCCATTTGCATACCTGGAAATTAGAGTAGGACTGAAACTCACTTCACCACGAAGATGTTTTTAAAACTTTGTTTTAAATTAAGAATAGCAAAGAAAGGGTAGGACTACGACAAGTCCAACCCTCCTAGTGGTCTTCTTTAAGATGCGAGTCATAGGTCAGTGCTCAGAGTGCTGACATCATGTAGAGTTCTTCATTTTGCTGACGAAGCTGAAAGTGGACTCGTGGAAGACAACTGAGGAGAACACCACTGTTGAAAGTAAATCATAAAAGAGTAAGATTGGAATTTGTCAATGTGCCTATTGACAAGCCACAAAGCTTCAAACAGAATGTTCTTTGGACAGGTGAGACAAAACAGGATCTTTTTGACAAGTTACATTAGTTCTCTGATATCAGATACAAAAATGAAACATTACAATAGCCCAAAAGTACTAAACTACTGTGAAACATGGAAGAAGCTTGTTTCTATTCTCGAGCTGTTTTGCTACATTTGATATAAGGTGTCTTCAGTGTTTGCAGGGTACCATGAAATCTTAAGATTATCAAGGATTTCTGGAGTAAAATGTGTTACCTAGGGTCAGAAGCTTATCTAAGTCACAGGTAATGGGCCCTGCAACAGGATAATGACCCAAAACAAACAAGAATGGCTGAGTGCAAAATATTGGGCTGTTCTTCTATGAGCCCAGATCTAAATCGTATTAAACATCTGTGGAAGAACAAAAAAAAAAAAAAAAAAAGCAGTCTGGTATGGCACCCATAAAACCTGAGATAAATGAAGCAATTTGCCCATGAGAAGTGTGCCAAAAGGTCAGGCCAGGTCAGTTTTAATAGTTTCTTTTGTAAAATGATTTGATTTTGGTGATTTTTTGTAGTCTTTTGTCAATTTGAAGTTGTTTCAGTGACCAGTGTGGGTTAGTCTGTATTTAATGGAATAGTACCAACAATTTTCACTGTTTATAGTACTGTTTACATTGTTACTTTGTCCATCTTATTTATTTTGATTATTTATTATTTATATTG
>JAPTHA010000009.1:692492-705747 GCA_029814585.1 Gymnapogon annona
GACTAGCACAGAAGTCCAATAACGAAACACCACTCGGGTTCAGATCGGGGAGGCCATTCCTCCCGATCACCCCCCTCTAAGTCTCACTGTCGTCACCCATGTTGGCATTGAAGTCCCCCAGCAGAACAATGGAGTCCCCAGTCGGGGCGCGGTCCAGCGTCCCTCCCAGGGACTCCAAGAAGGTCTGGTACGACGCTCTCGTTCACCGGGGTAATATCCAACACCTGGCAACTGAGCTGTGGAGCAATAACTAAGCCCACATCTGCCCGCCGCCTCTCACCATGGGCAACTTCAGAATAGTTAATTTCACATTCATAAAAATAAAATATCCAAAGCATCCCAATCATTTCGATTAAATTGAGCCTCTAAAACATTGAATTTAACAACAAAACACGTTTGTCTGCTCTTCACTTTTATTCCACTTACCTTGAGCAAGTTTGTTTTCCATTTTCCATTAAAATATTGTCTTTTTTTTTTACTAACTGTAGTATTACTGAGTGTAGGATTTTTTTCTTATTGTAAAAGTTATTCATTTATAGTTTTATTAGCTAATTTATTTTTATATCTTGGAATGAGTGACATTTTGTATATAGTTATGTTTATGCCCTTTGTATGTTCTATTGTTGAGGGTTGAACACTGCATTGGGAAAGAAAAAAAATCCTATTTGTGTTTGTGTTGAAGGGGTAATTTCATTGTATCATGGGATTTGTAAAATTATTCATTAGAGGTTAAAATGTTTGTACAAATAATTATCGTAGGTCTGGCAATACTGCATCCAGCCTCAGCCAGGGACATGTCGCTAGATTAGACTTAATCAACTTTTAATGAATGCAGAGTTGTTTTGAATGTATTAATGCCTGATCAGAGGGAAAGAGACAATTGTTTCGGCTGGATAGCTCAGTTGGTAAGGCACCAGACTGGTGCATAGGGGACTCGGGTTCAATTCCCAGGATGAGCACCCAGTGGGTTGTGTCAGGAAGGGCATCCAAGGTAAAAACTCCTGCCAAATCAAATATGCAAATTGGATTCGCTGAGGTAACCCCGGAAGTGAAAAAGCCGAAAGAAATCATCAGAGGAAAAGAGAAGTGCAATGCAAAATGAGTATCCCTGGTTATTATTTGGTGGATTTTCAGGAATGAAACACATTTTTACAACTTAATTTATTTATTATCTTTATGAATGAAATGAAACTGATTTTTACAACCTAATTGCTTATCTTTATAGAAAAGCAGCCATGGTCCTTGTTGCTACCACTGCCTAAATAGCAGACAGTTAATTTCTCTCCCCCTGGTGGCTAAATGGTGCAACAAACCCACCGGGAAGCCTCTCAGCTCTCGTGGTTATCCAGCATGCCACTGCGTATCATTCTATTTGGAAATGCGGAAATGACAAGAACCTAACATTGTTCCACAGTAATCTCAAATTGTCACTTGAGGTGATACAGGGGGGGATGACTGGACCACACAAAATTGTGGAATTCAATGTGTCCCATGCATCTTCACAAAGCAGGACTGAGCCACCACTACTACTGCTACTACTGCTGGATAATTGTAACATAGTAAATCACAATTGTTTTTCTGTACTTATTTCCTCTAATACTATTTTACAAGACCATTTACCAAGAGCCCTAGCGTCTAACACTTGTCAGGATTCAAGATGTTTTGCTGTTTAACCCTGTCAGTTTATACTTTGTGTTGTAAATACTCCAGGAAATGATGCAAGATATTGTATGGCACAGTGTCACTGGAGGAGTAGATCCAGGGAAGTATTATCACCATCCCTCTGCTGGTTCTGCTCTGTCTGGAGATGGTTAGTTCATGCCAACAAAGCACCTGGTGTACTCATGAGCAGGGCACTTTATCCTCTAAACAAACATGTAGTTGGTGTAAAGTGTTTTTCCATGAGGTTATGACATGATGGTGGCAAACTATTCAACCATCCTTGACAGTCATAACCCGGATGTGCAAATAAAATGTTTGGGTTACTTTCCAGATCCATATTTATCAACCTGAGGTCCATGGAGAGACTGCTCTCACACAGTGCCATACCAATACTGGTGCGTCACAGATTGAATGAAGAACAAACAATTAGACAGTCCAATAAGATGAATTTAATACAAATTCCTTGCAATCAGATAAGAGCTTATTCCACTAAAACTACCTGAAGCTTGCTACGGGCATGTCAGATCTCTACATAACATAATTTTTCATTAATAATTTTATTTCCTCTTAAAATCTTGATTTTATATTTTTAACTGACACATGGCTTGATAGCAAGATGGGTAAAGCACTTCTCATTAGATCCACCCCCATTAGATCCACCCCAATTAACTTTAGGTCTACTGTATATCAGAAATACAAGAAAACAAAAAAGGTGGAGGTGTGGGTGCATTATCATTGTTTAGACATTATGTAGTTACCCAAAGGATGTCAGTAGGGATGTTTGCATCTTTAAAAATGGAGATAAATCCCACACTCTATGTAATCATATTCAGGCCTGTTAGAATGTTCAAGTCAAGGACCCAGTCGCAGGCCAGACTAGATTTCAAAGTAAACTTTTATTACATAAGTTCCAAGGAACATACACTCTTAGCACTATTATTCCTATTTTTATAATAACAAAAGGTGCCGCACAAAAACATGGGATTAACTTTAACAGAAACCACAAACCCCAAAAGGAAAATAAATCCAAATATAAATCAAAACCACTCTTATAAGGAATATACAAAATGTAGAAACAAAACAAAAAGCTCTAATACCAAATTCAAAATCGCTACGGAGGAAAACTAATCTAAGCCATTTGAACAGCAAAATGCGAAATGTTAAAAACAAGGTAAAGACAATGGTTAAACAGAAAACCATTCTGAAAGAGGAACAAGACTAGAACTAGGCAAAACTAAACTAAACCCAATGCTCACGCAGGGACAGGACAAGGATAGACAGACAAGATGGGACACTTGCAAGGGCACAACATCTGATGGTCTGACGAGGGACACTGGGAAACACAGGACTTTATATACAGAAGGGAATCACACAGGTGCCACAGATCAGGAATAATTGTAACGAGACGCAGGAGGGGAGGGAATGTATTTAAGATTGTTTTGAATGTATCTCCAGGCAAATGAATTGGGTCAACTGGACTGAGCTTGTCTTGAAGATATTTCACCTGTTATTCAAGTGGCTTAATCGGTTCATGCAGTACTAGACTGACTAGTCTGCAAAACATAGTTGAGAATTCCAATGTCACTTGGTTATTGCTTTAAGACTCTTAAAGATCCTCAAGTGGAGGTTTTGATGACAGTCTTATTGAGTCTGGTTTTAATTACTGTGGTCCAGCTCTATTCCTGAATGAACTGATGAAGTCACTTGGATAAGGGGCGAAACATTTTCATAACATTATTTTGAATGATTTATTCATAATTATTTGAAAGGATATTTACATTTTACTTTGTTTCCCTGTACTGATGGCCATGAATACGTCTAGTGAGAAAGCATCTGCCAAGTTGGAGAGATTGATGACCACTAATGAAGATCTCCAAAACAAACAGGACACCTATTCCACTTGAAAAAATCTCAGTCAAGGGAAACAGTGGGACTGGATATTCATCTAAACAGTTTTTTATTCCACTGTGCAGCTGAAATGATTTGATTCAATTACATAACATTACATAGAAACTTGTTGATCCTTTGCTGCTATTGAGGTTCCAATAGCAGCAAAAACAGACAACTGCACACTGTAAGCAAGGTGGTAATGATAAAGTAATAAATAAAAATACTTTAAAAATAAAAAACGTTGCCCCGCATAATTGTTGTCCAATTTAGCAGAGATGGAGCAGATGTCCATTGTTCTATCCCATGCTTTCTCCAGGGAACCAAGGAATTTTCAGACCTGTTCATTTTGCTATTGAGGAGGAGCAGCCTGTCACTGAACAGACTTCTCTGAGCACTGATGACAGTGTGCAGGGGGTGATTGGCATTGTCCAAAAAGGTGGAAAATATCTATATGCAGTACTTTTCTTTATTGGAAGGATCACTTCTTTAAACTTCGAAGCTTTCACACAAACATTACAAACAAATATTTTACTTTTTTTTCCAACTTTATATTAGATTAGATACCTTTATTAGTCCCCTACAGGGAAATTTCATTTCAATTGTATATTACTTCTTAAGATGTTATACGGTTGGATACAGATATGTTAAAAACTGCAGTGCACATTGTAGTGGATGACGTTTGACATTTTTCTTGTTGTTTCTAAATACAACAAGAAACATACGTTATTCTTTTGTTGGTTGTTGTCTTAGCTAGTTCCGGAATAAAGGAACGTCGTCAAACAAAATTCAGTCCAGTTGACCTGATTCAATTTCCTAGATGTAATTCATAAGGTTTACCACTAGATGGAAACATTTGATCAGTTTAGGTAAAATTACACCGGAGTAATTTTTTGTGAATTAATTTTATGAAGGATAATAACAGGAACTTGTTTCTTTGTACTTGCAACTGTAAGAGATTTTACTTATATAAAATTAGTTACACTTAATTTCTTTATTAGTTATCAGTAAATTATTCAGTTAGTGATGAATAGGAATGATGAATGTTGTCTGATTTGGTTGAATGGTTTTTCTCTTTTTACAGAATGTTAAAGATGATGGACAACACGTTTGGAGACTGAAACATTTCAACAAGCCAGCGTACTGCAACCTGTGTCTCAACATGCTGATTGGACGGGGCAAGCAAGACCTCTGCTGCTCATGTGAGGTACCATCAGATCTAGGATTGATACTAGGCCAATTAGAATCACACATATCATAATAGCTCTTGATTTTTTGTGTAAAAATGATATTAGGTTTACATTAAATAAGGTGCTTTTTTAATGTGTCCAAAGAGACGTATAATCTGAAAGTTATGTAATTTGTCTGGGAAGTTTGGTTTTAAAAATTCCAATATGAGGAGCTCTTATACTGGGTAAAACTGACTTGCTGGAAGCACATAAAACCCCACCTATTACCAGTGGTCTAGGCTAAAATAACTGTGAAATTAGTACCAATAGACAATTTCACTGGCCTTTCCAGAAGGCCTGTCACAACCATGAAACATCAGTTATCATAAAAATAATTATGTTTTGAATAGTCTTGTTTAGTTCTTATTTTATATCAGTCAGGTCTCACTTCATAATTTTTTAGACTTCTATGATGCTACTAATACTGTTTTGGGTAAATTGTAGTCTGCTTTTAACTTTGTCTTTTGTACAATTGTACTTTTACACTATATTATTTTTTCATATCATTTTGCCTCTATTGTATCAAACAGATAAAGGGAACAATCTTTACTCCTTTAGACGTGTGGATACTTGAACAAAAATAAAAATGCCTTAAAACAAGGGATTATACACACTTGACACATTATAGTAGTCTAAAAGTCGGCCTTCAAAGCCTTCGTATTTTCAGCAGTTGTTTATGTACAGAGTGATCTGAGCCTCATAACAAGTATAATGTGAGAGTAAATTAACTATTCTAACTTCAAATAAAAATATCCAAAACTAAAAATAATGACCATCTGCAATAGAACATGAAACACTGTAACTGCTTTTTTCCATGATCCGGTCTTTGTGTACTGTATGTTTCACCTGGTTAAAATAGTTTTAAGATTATTTTCATCACATTGTTTTCTACATTGATACTGGCATTACCTTTGCTGCAATTGCCTGCTGATTTACCAAAAGATAATCTTTTATGTGCGACAGAATCATCAGTTTCAGTTTAACTCACTAATCACTTTTTAGCCTGCAAAGGTGAAGAATGTTGCAACAAAAATCCTTAAATTCCCTCTCAAATGCTTTAAAATTTAAGTAGCTATTCGGCCCTCATAAACATTTTCCAAAATACAAAAATAGTTGTTCATATGTATAGAGTTAAAAAGTACTGTAAAAAAATGTGTAGATACAATGGGCCTTCAAAACATTTGTCAAAATAGACATTGACATGGTTTAAATCACATGGCCTTCAGTTTTTACACAGATGGACTTAAAGGCTGGTATCAGTACTTCCAGCAGTGTATTGAAGCATATATAAAAAAAAAAAACATAAAAAACATAACTTAAATTGTTTTTTCCAACTGTTCTTTTCACAAACTATTTGAACCCCCCTTGAAAACTTTACTAATAGAGCAATTCACAGTGAATACAGTTTCATAAATATAGTTTAGAACTGTCTCAAATGTTTATTATTGTCTTCATCATTGTTGCTTCTTTCCCAAGCTGAAGAGTTAATTGAAAATTCACTGCTTATTCTCCTTCTTTGCCAGTCTGCAAGTACACGGTCCATGAGCGCTGTGTGGCTCGTGCCCCTCTGTCTTGCATCAAAACATATGTCAAGTCCAAGAAAAACACAGAGGTGCGTCTAATTGGAGTGTTTACCAGTTGGCACGATTGGATCAGCAAGCCTCCAAAGAGCTTATGACAAGGGCTTCTCTCCCCACTATGGAAAACAACTCAATCTAAGCATTGCTAATCACAAGGACAAACCTAGTTTAAAAAAAAATGTTTGATTAGTCTTTTTTTCTTGTCTTCTTTTTTGCTTTGTTTTTCCCTTTGCTCCCAGTTGTGTCTTTGTGTACATCTTGTTTTTCTGCAACATGTTTTTTTCTCACTTGTTTGCCTTCTCCCTGTGTGCTGTCTGCCCTCTCTCTGCAGGTAATGCATCATTTCTGGGTTGAAGGGAATTGCCCCACCAAGTGTGACAAGTGCCACAAGACCATTAAGTGTTACCAGGTCCTGACTGGGCTCCATTGCGTGGTGTCAAATCACGGTAAGACACCACCTGAGGAGAGGCAGCATACTTCTCATTATATTCCCACTGCTTCTTGTTTGGGGTTTTGTTTTTGCACCTCTGATACATCACAAGTCACCCCACCAATTTACTCTCAGACAACAATTATTTGTGCTCTCATGTTAATAGAAACGCAAGCACAGTCAACAGCACATCAAGCAAATAAATGCAAAATATAAATATCAATTATTATAATTATTATAGACACAGGTTTGCAGTAAATACAATGCACCGCTTCTGCCAGCTCCATAACAAGTGTGCTTCCCCGTGAAACCCAAGTGTGACTGCAGACCCCTGAAGGATCACATCCTGCCCCCCAACTCTATCTGCCCTGTTGTATTGGTAAGACTTTTTGTGGTCAGTGGGCCCACAGCTCAACATATGTGACCTCAATTGACTCCATGTTATCTGAGAAGGCAATCAGCCTGTGTTGGCTCCCACTGTGCTCTGAAATGGCAAGTCCTTACTTTTTCAATTTGAGTTCACTTCCAAAAAAATAAGAAAAAAAAATGGAAGAGATCAAATCAGCACGTAGGATGGCTCAAAAAGTTCCTCTAATGAAATAATCAATACCTGTACAATTGGTTTGCATTTTTTTTATATTATGACCATTATGACCTTTTTTAAATCACCCTCCATACAGCATGTTTTTGAAAGACGCTAGAATTTGTTAAAATCGTATTTTGTTTTAGAAAGAAGAATATCTAAATCTGTAAACATGTACTACATTGATGATAGAAGACATTAGTGTCTCTTGTACTAGTGTTTGTATAATTACTATATTTACTGAATTTTAAAAATGTGTAAAGATAAATAAAAAGCAAATGTCTCTTCAAATAAATGTTAGAATAACATATTCTTCATTTCAGTGGAGCATGTTTTTGTACATTGTCAGACCCCGTCATGTTGGTGGGAAAAAAAGGAGCTCCAATGCACGAAACTGAAGGGGAACACAGAACATTTATTAATCAAAGAACATACAACGCGAGAAAACCAAAAGTAAGCATACTAAGACCGAACCAGATACGCAATAACCAGAGTAACGAGCCAGAGACAAAAAAACATTCACGAACCAGAATCCAGCAGCAAACCCAAAAACACTGTAGGAATAATAAAATCGAATCTGAAAACTAACTGAACAAAATAAAACAAAACAGCCCAGGAACATAAATAGAGCAGAGGAGTTCACACTAAACAGCATCTGCATTGGCCCCTTTATCCTCCATTGATTGCCGATGCAGCGCAACCAAACAATGTGGAACAGGTGGAAGTGATCAACCAGGTAGGTTGTCCTTTGAGGTAGAGGCCCAAGCTACTGCAGGGGAGAACTGTGACAGACCATTTATGTAACAGAACATTAAATTAATCAGTAGTAACAAAAAAATCTGAAGTTTCCATTTCATATCTCATAATCAATTTTCAACTCTTTAGACTTAGACTTCCTTTATTTGTCATTACACAAACACATACAATGAATCTGGCAACGGAATGTCATAGATTGGCAACTGATAACACTGAATAAATACGGAGAATATAAAAGTGCAAAATTGCTGGAGTAAAACCAAAGCCATGGGTGGCTGCAGTGCAAAAGTGACAACACACAGTCAATATAAATATAAATAAGGAATAAATAAGATGAACAGTGCAACATTGCACAACAATGTGAAACAGTACTGAAAACAGTGTAAATATTGCACATCAATGTAAACAGTACTATAAGCAGTGAAAATATTACACATCAATTGTAAACCATACTATAAACAGTGTAAACACTGCATGTAAGTCAAGTACAGTTTAAGAGTCGGATGGCTCAGGGAAGCTGTCACTGAACCTGGCCGTTCTACAGCGGATGCTGCGCAGCCTCCTGCCCAACGCCAACAAACTGAACAGTCCATGATGGGGGTGGGTGGGGTCAGAGTATATGTGGTGAGCTCTGGCTAAACAGCATTTGTGTGCATTGTCCTGGATGGGGGGGGGGGTCCCGATGATCTTCTCCGCAGCCCTCACCACTCTCCTCAGAGGTTCCGGTCCAAGGCCTTACAGCTCCCGGACCAGATGGAGATGCAGTAGGTCATTAGACCTTCGATGGTGCCTCTGTAGAAGGTAGTGAGGATGGGAGGGGGGAGGGACGCCCTTCTCATGCGCCGCAGGAACTGCAGATGCTGCTGGGCCTTCTTCACCAAAGAGGCCGTGTGAAGCGTCCAGTCGAAGTTGTCGGTGATGTGCACCCCCAGGAACCTGGTGCTACTGACAGCCTCCACTGCAGTGTCATTGATGCAGAGCGGGGGGTGACTGGGCTGTGATCTCCTGAAGTCAAGAATAATCTCCTTAGTCTTATTGATGTTCAGGAGCAGGTTGTTTCTTTTACACCAGTCAACCAGGTGTTGCACCTCCTCCCTGTAGGCCAGCTCGTCGTCATCCTGAATGAGGCCCATGGTGAGGCCCTGGTGTCGTCTGCATACTTAACAATGTGGTTGGTGTTAAACCTGGGACGACCATCATGGGTAATCAGGGTGAACAGCAGGGGACTCAGGACGCAACCCTGGGGGGAGCCAGTGTTCAAGTAGGACACCTTGAAGGTGTTATTACCCACTCGAACATACTGGGTTCTGTTGGTCAGGAAGTACAACAGCCAGTTACACAGCGGGGTGTTATCCCCAGGGGCCCAAGTTTGCTCACCAGATCCTGGGGGATGATGGTGTTGAACGCTGAGCTGAAGTCCAGGAACAGCATCCTCACATGGGTGTTCTTACCTTTCAGGTGCTCCAAGCTCAGGTGGAGAGCAGAAGAGATGGCGTCCTCAGTGGAGCTCAGTTGGGTTGGTAGGCAAACTGAAATGAGTTATATGATGGGGCAACACAGTCATGATGTGATACTTAACCACCCGCTCGAAGCATTTCATGATGGTGGATGTTAGTGCAACAGGGCAAGGTCGTTAAGGCATGTGATGGAGGAAGACTTTGGAACTGGGGTGATGGAGGCTGGGTTGTAACACGATGGAACCACAGCCTGGTTAAGCTAACAGCGTTATCGGGAACAGCTGAGTTTAACCACGTCTCGGTGAAAATGAGAACGCAGCAGTTTTTGGTCTCCTTACTAGTGTTAATCTCCAGCCTCAGGTTGCCCATTTGGCATTCCAGGGAGCGGACATTGATGAGCAGAACTGATGGTAGCAGCGCACAAAGGGGTTTAGCACTTAGCTTAATGTTAGGTGTCAAGTCATGTTTATTTGTTTCCTATTCATGTTTCATGTTTCAGTGTGTCATCTAGCTTCACACCCAGGACCCATTTCCACATGTTGTCTCGTCAGTAATCAAGCCCTAACGTATGTCACCCGCATGATCCCATCCTTTATAAATAAGTGTGGTGTCTTCAGTCCTTTGTCAGATAATCTAGCATTCCTGCGTCTTGTCTGCACCCTCATCTTGTCTTGAAGCTTTGTGTGAGTAATGGTTTTCAGGTCTGGTTAAGGAGAGGTATGGTATTGTAATATTTAAGAATGATAGGTGAAATTGTTTATCTTCTATAGAGCGATTTTGTGTTTGATTTAAGAATTAGTTTGTCCTTTTTTCCCCTAAGTCTGCATCTTCCTCGTTAAGAGCGACTTTGAATTTACAGCCTTTTTAGATTTTTGAGTTTCCTGTTGTGGGTTTTGAGTTAAGTATAGGTGAAGATATTCCCATGTTTGTCAGGGTGGGGGGAACAGAGGAGCTCCAATGCACAAAGGTGAAGGGGAACATAGAACATTTATTAACCAAAAGAGAATACATCATGACATGACTGAACCTAAGAACACTAGACACAAATAGACGCACAGACCAGAGACAAACCAGTAATCAAATACAAGACACAAACCTGACAGAAAAGCAAGAGACACGAGCCAGAGTCCAGAACCAACAAACAGACAGAAAACAAAGCAGAGGAGGCCACGCTGCGCAGTGCCTGCACCAGCCCCTTTATCCTCTATTGACGGCTGATGCCAAGCAGCCGCGCAACGTGGAACAGGTGGAGATGATCTTAGTGATTGGGCCATCCCTGCCCAAGCCACTGCAGGGCAGAACTGTGACAATGTTTTTGTTATGACGCTCTTTGTTCTGAAATTACATATATAGGAAAATTGATAGAGTAAAAGATACATTCACTGAGGAATCAAAATAAAAATCCTTTATTTTGAAAATTAGAACGTCTGCGTCTGTGTTTTCTGTCAGAATACCTGCCTCACAAGGAACGTTCTATGATAAGACCGGCCCAGACGCGGATTAAATACTTTTCAAAATAAGACTTTATTTAAAGTTCAGGTTTGAACAGTCAAGGTTTATCATTAAACAGATTCTCTACACACCTGAATTGGAAATAACAAAAAGCGCCGATTATAAAAACACGGGAATAATCTTAACAATATTTTTAACCAAAAATACCCACAATGGGAAAAATAATAATCCATCACTCGCAAGGAGGAAAACATTGGAATCTTAATACTAAACAAAAAGCACTTCTAATGAAATCAAAGTCACTCTACAGAGGAAAAAATTACACTTTTGGAGAATAAACAGAAAACAGGACTCGACTAGAAATGCAATATTCTACTATAACCGATACTTACTACAGGTATGAAACACTCGACAGGGCAGGAAAAGAATGATGATGTGGGAGTGAAGCTAAGACACATGAAGGAGGACGCATCAGCCCAGACAGGAAATAGAGAAGTAAAAGAACGGATGGACATAAACTCCGCTTGACTAAGACATGAATCTTAACACTTAGCCACATATCTTTCGTGATAGCCTCACTTCCGTCTCCTCTCGCAGCGCTTCCCGGGTCGTCATGGGCGGCCTGAGGTGGCAGGAGATTCCGCTGCTACATGGGCCTCCTGATTTAACGGCTCTGACAAAATATTCCCAGGCTGTTTAATGTGGTCTGCGTCTTTAAGTCCACGTACCACAGACATCTGAATTTACCAAGTTCGGATGTCGGATGATTTTATCAAGATGACTCATTCAACACATAATGCATTTCAATAAAGTATAGTGACACAAAGTGTGTTCTATTAAGTGGGTAAGTGCAGAGGTCCAGTTTTGTGATGTTTTTCCTCCTATTCTAGGAACGACAGTCGACACTAAGGAAAGATGCAGCGAGCTAACTCTGTCACAGTGGATGGACAAGGACTGCAGGTGAGTCCCTGACCAGTCAAATCTGTATTGCAGAATTTTGGAGATAAAGGCATAGAAGAGCAATCCTCCAATTACATATAAAACAAAGATGTTTAGATTCATTAATATAAACAAAACAAATGTTATATGAAGTACAGAAGAAAAAAGTATAAATTTTATTTCTGCAGTTACATCTTCCTAACTATTACACATGGCACCTATAATTTTTAAATATATCATTAAAGTGGTTCTATGTAGTATTGACGTTCAGAAATATACCCAACTATCAACATCAGAGAAAAATCATGAACCAGAATGCACATACCATCATCTTGCACTTTTCTGGGTCTCGGTCACAGAGCCAGCAGCCTCAGCAAAGGTGCCTAGACAGCACTCTCCCCAGGCACTTGTTTGGGGAAATCCCGAGCTATGCCAGCAAATACAGTAAGTAGTCTTTCTGTCGTCTCCTGGGTCAGCCCTGGGATCTCCTTCTGGATTGACATGCCTAAAAAACCTCAATCATTGTGTAAGCCACCTCAAATGGCTCCTCTTAACATGGAGGAGCATCCTGTGGGATGCCCTGAGTACTTCAGGGATATCAAGCTCATTACCCCATCTCTCAGGCTGAGCTCAGCCACAAATTCTCTCCATAAAAATTATGAACAGAAACAGTGACAAAGGGCAGCCCTGGTAGAGTCCAACCCACACCGAGAAGGGGTCCAACTCAAGGACCAGGCTTGTACTCCTTTGGTACAGGGACTGGCCGCTGGCCGTTAACAAGGGACCATCCACCCTCATACTCCACAGGATACACATGGGGACCCGGTCATAAGCCTTCTACAAATCCACAAAACACAAGTGTACTGGACGAGTCATGTCATTTACCAGATAACACTCCCCTGGATTTCTTTGTATGCGGTTATGTTAAAGATATCGTGTCAATTTGAACAAGGATACAAGATATCAGTGACCTGTGTGTATATTAATATACTGTGTATATATATATAAATATATTGTGGGATATATTTTTATGTAACTGACATCAGGCTTGGCATCATTTACTTATCTAGTAATTTAGAGTCCAGTAAGAGAGTAGTCAAACATAATAAACCGTAAGCAATGGTTTGCGCTGACTCGGCCTAGGACAACATGTATGCAAACAGTGCGAAAAATACAGTGACTAGGAGTTTAGGATAAGATAGGACACACACACACATCCCATTGCAGGCCACCAGCGTCGGGGAGACAGTGACTCATCTGCCAGAAGAACAGAGCAAGGA
>JAPTHA010000009.1:724971-736750 GCA_029814585.1 Gymnapogon annona
CAACACACACAGTCAATATAAATAAGAATAAATAAGATGGACAATGTAAGAATGTAAACAGTACTATAAACAGTGAAGTACCGCATATCAGTGGCAACAGACAAACAGATTTTTGGGCCTCAGTACTGGGCAATAGTTATTGCCAAAAAGCAAGTGTCTCTTTCCTTCCACTGTCATTTAACATGGGTTTTGGTCATTAATCTACGAAAAGATGATGACAAATTGCATTTTACACTAATTATTTATTTTTATAATAACATGCATTGGTAAGATTAGGGATGAACAAATATTAAATATTTTAGAATATTAGATACTTTTGGTCTATGGTGGATCTTTGGATCTTTATGGGTTAAAATGCAGTCTTTATGAACTTTGCACTTTTGTTAAAATTCAAACAAAAAGACGAGTACGAACCATGACAAGTTTTCAGCTGTGCATTATTGTGTCTAAGGAATTATTCTGTCACACCCTTATTTGTTAAGTACTATTTGGAAATACATGTATATCATCCCTCTAACACTCTAAATTAGATGGTTTCACAAACCCCGTAAATAGGGAAAAAACAAATTTCCACAAATCACACTTAAGTTGTTTTGCACTAACCATGCAGGTCAGTTACATTCGAAATAATAATTCAAACCTGGATAACCAAAAGACCAAAAGATCAGACAAATGAATCATATCATGACTTGAGACATGACTTTCTGAAGTGAATGACAGAGTGAATTACATTTGTGAACCAGAAATGCTTTTTTTAAAGGTAAATTTTACCTGGTGGTAGTTTCAGGTCAATAATGAATAGTTCCAGTGTGAAGAAAAAATATAGATAGATTCCTTTATTGTCCCGCAAATGTAAATTTCAAATTACAGCAGTTAAATACAAAGAGTAGGAATCAGAGTAGACAGATATACATCAATTGAATTCTTGTACAACATAGACAGTATGCATGATTTAAGTCCCCAGAGATGATAATGAGGGACTGTCAGTGGTGTGAATGCCCTCGCAGGCTGCCGTAGCATCGGACAAGGCGTGATGTAAACAGTTAAGCCAGGCCAGGTCGTACGGTCGAACACTAACCAGTAACAATTCACCGTCTTTTGTATAGCGCTGCTCCTTCACAGATGTGTCCGTTACACCATCTCTCATTCACATACATCACCAGCCCCCTCCCCTCTACCACTCTCCCTCGTGCTTCGGTCTGCTGTCACCAGTTGAAAACCAATCAAAGCTAAGATAGAGTCTGGGGTGTTGTCTGTGAGCCAGGTCTCCGTTAACAGCAGGAGGCTGCTCTGCTTGTACTTCTGCAGCATTCTGGTTAGCACCGTTAGATCTTCCATCTTGTTGGGTAAAGATCTTCCGTTACCCTTTAGAACAGATGGGACGCTCGGTTACAGACTTAGACTTAGACTTCCTTTATTGTCATCACACAGACACACACACAATGAATCTGGTAATGAAATGTCATAGAATTGGCAGCTGATAACCCAAAATAAATATGTAAAATCCTCCTCTCTCGGTACATTGCTCCAGCTCAGCAACCTCTCCCCCGACACTGTAATTCCTTCAGAATCACAAGTCGTTCTTCTGGGAGTACACTGCAGTTGCGAACTCCCACAGCTGATCTCAACAACGGAGTGGCTCACGAGATCGTCCATCGTGGTGTTGAAGAGTTCCATGAGAGTAGCAAACAGGCTACCACCTTCCCAAAACTTAAAATTCCTATTAACTCCAATTAACTCATCCACGAGGGTCAAGGCAGAAAAGTTAAAGTAAGAAAAAGAGTTAGGAGCTGCTGTACTAGGCTACTTACCATGGCACCATCTTGGATGTTATTTATATACACTGTTATTTATATACACTGTTATTAATATATACTGTTAAAAATATACACTGTTAAAAATTTTATATACACTATTAAAAATTTCATTTGAACATTTGCTTAACTAAACCTAACAGATGCTTCTGTCTTCTGGGCTTGGAATTAGCAATATTACAATTTAATAAATACTCAACTCTAGGACAAGTTGTAATATACATCAGATAGATTTCATAAATTACTTCTGTGGTCACCACAGCAAATCTAATTTAATTCACATTTAATTTGAGGGGAACTTTTACCCTTCCTGACACAACCCTCTGTATTTAGCTGGGCTTGGGACCAGCACGATGAGACACAGGCCCCCTTGAAGCTACAGTTGTAGGCAGTAACATGAAGGGTCTCCCAAGAACCCGCACTGGATTCCTATCGCACGAATCGAATCCTGGTCCCCTGTGCCTGGTGCTTTACCAACTGAGCTATCCAGCTGTCAGCTATCTGGCCAATGATAGTCATAAAAAGTAACTTTAATGAGCCCTTGATCAACAAGATGGATTACTCACCAAGACACACATCTCATGTCATCTGCACCACCATCTGAAAAAGCCATTTGTCACTTGTCAGTAATGTACAGAGTGGATGTGTTTGCAGGTTGAACTTCTTCCGAGATGTTCCTGATTTCAGAATGCTGTCCTATGGAGGAGATGGTACTGTTGGCTGGATCCTGGATTTCATAGGTATAAGGAATTGTATATGAAAGCTATGTACGAAAATATACATTGCTTCCATTGTATCAGTTGTATGTCAAAGTCAAAGCTCTTCTTGGGCGATGCTGCATATTTCTTCATACTTTGTCTTCATTCTCTAACAATACATTGCACAGTATACTAAACTATTCATTTCTCATTTAGGATGAAAATTGTATTTGACTTTATTACTTATTCAAGCCAATATTACATGTTGTTGCTCAGCATGAACTGGTGAAGCATTTTATGTTTTGTATATAAATACTTCCATTATGTCTGAGCCTTGTGTATTCAGGGACAGGTAAAAGGATGATTACCAGAGTTGGAAAACAACATATTATTATGAGAAAAAACATTTGCCTGGTCTCTGTTTGGTCTTGAAGACGTGTTACTTCTTCAAGCTCTAAAAATTGCCTCAATTTTTTATCAATCAAAACAAAAAGATGTAATAATGGTCAGGCAAAATGTGACTCTTGAAATAGACTGTACAACTGGACATTCATTTTGAGGTTTACATCTACAGCTGGAATATTGGATTTGATGCTTTCATTGTGAGTCTTTATGGCAAGTTTGTGGGTTCCTGGTTTGGCCTTGTTTGGCATTGTGTTATTTTTTTCCCCTCTGTGCCCCAGATAAAGCCAACCTGGACAGGAACCCCCCTGTGTGTATACTTCCCCTTGGCACCGGCAACGACCTGGCACAATGTCTGCGATGGGGAGGAGGTACTGACAGCAAAACACTGACTGAGTATAGACGCACACCACTAAGAGTGCCATCACTTAAATAAATATCTGTACATTTTCCAGGATATTTACAGGTTTTATATAGCAAATACATTAATTCATTTTCCCATGCAAAAAGGTGTATGTAGTAATAATGAAAATAGTGAGTGAAAACATATGAGACTGAAATGTTTTCATACATTGACTAATATGCATGTATATGTACCTTTATCCATCATAGTGTAACTGTGCAGCTCATAGATATGACATTAATAATGATTTTTATGTTCCTTAATTAAAATAAAAATGTTTATATAGCACCAAATTGTAACAGACATTTACATATAGAGTGGGTCTAAACCAGATTGTCAAGCTAATTTACAGAAACCCAACAGAATCTTCAAGGAGCAAACACTGTGGCAAGGAAAAAGTTCCTTTTAACAGGCAGAAACCTGCAGCAGACCCACAATCCTGGAGTATGGTCATCTGCCTTGACCAGTTAGAGTTAAAGAGAGAGGGTAAAGGAAAGAGATAGAGAGAGTGGGAAAGAAAGATTGGGAGGGGGAGGCGGTAGTTGTGGACGCATTGATGCATAACAAACTGAACTACAACAATTAGGAAGTAGAATAGCTGGTGTTAGTATAATTACACTTAACTCAAACAAATGTCCATGACTGTTCATCCTACAACTACAAATACAGCAGATGTACTACTACAACAAAAGCAATGGTTAGTACACACAATACAACTCTGTACCATCTATATAATAATATAACATACACTGTTACAACTATATGGATAAATATGTAATGACAAGGGAGGCTGGAGGGGAGCAGGACCACTGCATGGAAAGATGTTGTGAGAGATGTGCAAATTCAGTTAAAAAAAATCTTAAATCCACCTTTTTATTTCATGAATTTTTCAGAGCAGAATCTATGGAGAGCAGCCATTGTTGGACATAAGTGAAACACCCAAGTTTGTTCCAGATAATCAGGTGCAAGGACCAGTCAGTGAGAAAGATTGAGTGGAAAGCATGTGTTTGCGCTTGCTGTTTATGCAGCAGTAGGATTTTCTCTAGCTGCACAGGGTCAGTTGCCAGTCTATTGCAGTAATTGGACAAAAGTCAGCAGTGTACCAGTGCTTGAACAGCCCATAAAGAAAGCAACATGAGGGTCGCGTCCCTTCGCCTTTGGGTGGGGGACAGGGCTCTGTCCATTGTGGCGGCCAATGGGCCGAACAGTGGTGCAGAGTACCAGACCTTCTTGGAGTGCCTGGGAGGGACGCTGGACCGGGCCCCGACTGGGGACTTCATTGTTCTGCTGGGGGACTTCAATGCCCACGTGGGTGACGACAGTGAGACTTGGAGGGGGGTAATTGGAAGGAATCGCCTCCCCGATCTGAACCCGAGTGGTGTTTCGTTATTGGACTTCTGTGCGAGTCGCAGTTTGTCCATAACGAACACCATGTTCAAGCACAGGGGTGTCCACAAGTGCACATGGCACCAGGACATCCTAGGCCGTAGGTCAATGATCGACTTTGTAGTCGTTTCAGCTGATCTCCGGCCACGTGTCTTGGACTCTCGGGTGAAGAGAGGGGCTGAGATGTCCACCGATCACTACCTGGTGGTGAGTTGGATGCGCTGGCCGGGGAAGAAGCCAGAAAGACCTGGCAGGCCCAAACCTGCTGGGAGGGTCTGTTGGGAATGACTGGCTGAATCCACGGTCCGTGCAGCCTTTAACTCCCACATCCGGGAGAGCTTCTCACAGATCCCGGGGGAGGCTGGTGACATTCAATTCAATTCACTTTTATTTGTAGAGCCCTATATCACAACTGGTTGTCTCAAAGGGCTTCAGAGAGTTTTGTTTTGTTTTTGTAAATATGAATGAACAGTCCGAAAAATAAACAACAGCTAAAAAAATGGATTAAAGACCTAGGCATCATATACATACATACATACATACATACATACATATACACCCCCTGTCCTTACACCCTCCTTCTCGGCAAGGAAAAACTCAAAAGACCCAGTTGGAAAAGAGAAACCTCGGGGAGAACCACAGTGAAGGAGGGATCCACTCCCATGGATGGACAGGCTATAGATGAATTAAGACGAGTGGACTAGTGTTCCATTCGGACTCAATGTCCGAATGGAACATGTTCTCCACCTCCATTGTCGAAGCTGCTGCTCGGAGCTGTGGCCGCAGGGTCTCTGGTGCCTGTCACGGCGGCAATCCCCGAACCTGGTGGTGGAAACCAGAAGTAAGGGTTGCCGTCAGGCTGAAGAAGGAGTCCTATCGGGAATTACTGGTCCATAAGAGGCAGTTGACGGGTACTGGCAGGCCAGGCGTGTTCGTTCCAGGAAGTGATGGAGGCAAAAACTCGGTCCTGGGAGGAGTTCGGAGAGACCATGGAAAAGGACTACCGGTTGGCTCCGAAGAAATTTTGGCAAGCCATCCGGCACCTCAGGAGGGGAAAGCAGTGCTCCACCAACACCATTTATGGTGGAAGTGGGGATCTGCTGACCTCAACTGGGGATGTTGTCAGGCGGTGGAAGGAATACTTCGGGGACCTCCTCAATCCAGCAGCAGAGTCTGGATGCTCGGAGGTGGACTCGTCCATTACCCAAGCTGAATTCACCGAGGTGGTTGGAAAGCTCCTTGGTGGCAAGGTAGCGGGTGTGGATGAGATCCGCCCTGAGTATCTCAAGTATCACAGTGCCTCTGGACTGTCAGATTGGGTGGTGGTCCCCCTTTTTAAGAAGGGGGATCGGAGGGTGTGCTTCAACTATAGGGGGATCTAACTCCTCAGCCTCCCCGGGAAAGTCTATTCCAGGGTACTGGAGAGGAGGATCCGGCCGGTGGTCTAACCTTGGATACAGGAGGAACAATGCGGTTTTCGTCCTGGATGCGGGACACTGGACTCCACTCTCCTCAGGGTGCTCGGTTCATGGGAGTTCTCCCAACCAGTCCACATGTGCTTTGTGGATCTGGAGAATGCGTTCCACCGGGGCGTCCTGTGGGGGGTGCTCCGGGAGTATGGGGTCTGGGGCCCTTTGCTCTGTGCCTGTACTCTTGGAACAGGAGCTTGGTTTGCATTTCCGGTAGTAAGTCGGACTCGTTCCCAGTGCATGTTGGACTCCGGCTGGGTTTCCCTTTGTCACCGGTTCTCTTCATCACTAACATGGACAGAATTTCTCGGCACAGCCAGGTGCTGGAGGGGGTCCGGTTTGGGGACCTCAGGATCTCGTCTCTGCTTTTTGCAGATGATGTGGCCCTGTTGGCTCTGTCAGACCTGGAACTTCAGCATGCACTGGGGCGGTTCGCAGCTGAGTGTGACGCTGCTGGGATGAAGATCAGCACCTCCAAATCCGAGGCCATGGTTCTTGACCGGAGAAAGGTGGTGTGCCCTCTCCAAGTCGGTGGGAAGTCCTTGCACCAACTGGAGGAGTTTAAGTATCTCGCCGTCTTATTCACGAGTGGGGGGAAAATGAAGCGTGAGATCGACAGGCGGATCGGGGCAGCGTCTGCAGTGATGCAGTCGCTGTATCGGTCCGTCATGGTGAAGACGGTCGATCTACGTTACTACCTTTACCTATGGTCATGAACTTTGGATCATGACCGAAAGGACTAGATACCGGATACAAGCGGCTGAAATGAGTTTCCTCCGCAGGGTGGCCGGGCACACCCTTAAAGATATGGTGAGGAGTTCGGTCACCAGGGAGGAGCTCGGAGTAGAGTCGCTACTCTTCCACATTGAAAGGAGTCAGCTGAGGTAGCTCGGGCATCTGTTTCTGATGCCCCCCGGACAGGAGGCAGCCCCAGGGCAGACCCAGGACACGCTGGAGAGACTATGTCTCTCGGCTGTCTTGGGAACGCCTTGGGGTCTCTCCAGAAGAACTGGAGGAAGAGTCTGGGGAGAGGGAGGTCTGGGCCTCCCTGCTTGGACTGCTGCCCCCACGACCCGTCCCTGGATAAGCGTTTGTGGATGGATGGATGGAATTGATAAAAAAATAAGTATTTTGATTCAATTATCAATTTATTTATTGAATGTCATTAGTAAAGAAAAAGAGTACAAAGTTAGCTGCTGATCCAGTCAGAGAACATGACCCTCACAGTGCGGCTTACAGCGCTTGTGAGAGAGGGATCGGTGCAGCAGACAGATGATTATGTCATCCACACCAATGCCAGGCCGGTAGCGAACAGCACAGGGGGACTGCTGGGCTTACCAGTAGGCAAAGTGTGTGTATATATATATATATATATGTGTGTGTGTGTGTGTGTATGTATAATAACGTAAACGCAACAGGGGGGCATAGACAGGACAGGAATACAGGGAAATAAAGAAAATAAATACAGCAATTACATTGGGAAGGAGGAGGGGAAAAAGTCATCCCCAGCCCATGCTCTTGAGTGCGAGCTGGGGAGAGTAAAAAAAATCCAAAGGCACATTGCACATGTAGGAGACATCAAGATATAAACGCATAGACCTTTTTCAATGGGGGGGGAGCAGGGTTATTCGAAGGGTTACCTTGAATATTTTTCTTCTTCTTCTGAACCTTATTACACAGTCAATCATTGTGCTATAACTCAGTAAATTTGAAGAAACTCTGTACCCATTTGTTGTTCTTAAACTAAGGTACTTAAAGCTGCCTCTGAAGTAACTCTTCACTCATTTTATTGCACACAAGGCATGTTCTGTTTTTGCTCAGGGTATGAGGCAAGAGTCTCTTGAAGATCCTGTGAGATACTGAGAACAGTACTGAAGTTATGCTGGGTCACTGGAAGACTGATGTCACACCTACAGATAAAGGCGAGTGTGGGGACCCACTGCCTTACAACATTATTAACAACTACTTCTCCATTGGAGAGGTAAGTGGAACTGTAACAATCACACAGTTTTGATCAGTCAAGTGAAATATGGTCAAAATATTTGAAATGTCCCATTCTTTTGCATGTTATTGTCTCACTTAAGCTCTACTCAGTGGTGTAAAAACATTAGCATATCCTCCTGATACCCAGCAATGCATTCCTCTTTAGAGGACAATAGTTTGACAAGTGTATTGGAAAAAATAATAATGCTCTCCAAGGCAAAGGACATTCCATTTTAAAATGTATGAGACATAATAGTTGCATCTTGCTGTTTTCAATAAAGGCAATCATGTAATGTAAAAAAGCCGAAGCTTGCATTTTTCATGTTGTCAGGAGGATATTACAACGATCACAAAAAATATGGTTTACTCAGTTGTCTAAACCTAAGACTTTGGCAAAGTAATTTAAAACATGGAATTACTATTTCCTCAGCCATGTAGCCAGTACCATTCACATTTGCTGTCAAGCTGATGAATGAATGAATGAATTTATTTCAAATGATCATGTCTCATCCAATCTTAATTTGAACAAGTTCAAAAAAGGACTGGGCAGAAGTATACACTTTTTAAAAATTCCCACCTACCATGGTTTATATATCCATCTATTTACTGTAAAAATATCCATATACTACACAATGTAACACACACACACACACACATATATATATATATATATATATATATACACACATATACATATCTATCCATACCAATTTATAATATCCCATATCTTAAGCAATTTTATCCCCAGCTTCCAAATACCCATTTAGATAATATTTCATACACTTCTTTTAAAACATATTTGTTTGTACTTTGCTTTAACGCTTGCTCCAGACTGTTCCACAAAGTAACCCCAGAGCTCAATATGCACACACTTTTCATTCTTGTTCTTACTTTGTTTTTATAAAAAATTTGATCTCCCCTCAGATGATAGCATTCTTCTATTTCTGTGAACATTCCCAGGATATTTTTTTGTAGATTTTTGCAGATATCTTCATTATCTGGCCGTTTTAACCAAATCCATACATTTCAATGTTCACGATTTTATAAATATCTGATTTGTATGTTCTCTGTATCCTCCTGTGTTTATTTTCCTTATTATTCTTATCTGAAGTGAGCATCATCAGCTGTAGAGTAGTTTTGTAGGTGTATCCCTGGACCTACCACACAGTAGGTTAAATATGGTAAAAATACTAAATCATACACAATAGGCAATGATTTAGGATTCAGAATATGACTTATTTTTACAAGTTTGCAGTGCATTTTGCCCACTTTGAACTTTACATGAGGTTTCCATCAGATTTTGTGGTCCACGAGTACACCAAAAAATTGGTGATAGATAGATAGAGCTGCAGTATTTTTTTTAACTATTTTATATTTCAAACCATTTTCAATGCATATTGCCAAACCTTCATTTAGATAGATGAACAATTCTTTTAGTTCTCTGCCTTGTTTTAATAATTATTGTCCTTAAACTGTGAGACATTTGAAACAGCTTGCTATCAGATTGTAGAAGATAACTAAATTTGGTTTTATTTATGGGAAAAAAGACCTTTGAGACATAACATGAAAGGTGCAGGTAAACAGGCACAACTCCTTGCAAACTGAAATTCACTGAAATATGGACTATTAGTACTCCTTCTGTCAAAACCTGACGTGTTTTTATCTACAGATTTTGACTAACGGTTTAATCACTCCACTTATTTGTTTTAATCACATCCATGTTCACCGCTTATTGAGATGTACTCTAGCATCTGTCTGTGTAATCAATAAACAGTGTCTTGTTGTGGTGTTAGGCACCCATCGGCACATCTGCCCCCCGCCCATACTCACCATAATGACACTGATTTCACGTAGCTCATGTTAGCCATTACTGATAAATGTCAGGGGGAAATATGGTAATTGACATTTGCAGGTGTCAGAAGCGGGAGTCACTCAGTGTTGGGAGGTTCCTACAGAGAGTACCAGGGAAGTAAAGTGATTCATGGCCTTACAAATGTTAGTTGAATAACACCTCTAGCTTTGCATGTAATGATGGCATCAGAGGATATTAGAAGGTGGCTCTTGTTATATCATTGTGACAGAGGAAAGCAATGGCTGTCATCATGTGTCGACACGACTGAACATATGTTGATGTGTACAGGAAGATGTGGGTGAAATGTGTAATAAATCTCTCTGTAAAGGCATGTTAATATTTTAGTGTAAATGTCACAACAGTTTGATCAACATGGTGGTCTACAGTAGTTAATCTCCAAACAGTAGGTGGTCTACAGCAGTTTAATCAAAATGGTAATCTACAGTAGTGGTGGTCCCCAAGACGGCCTGGTACTGGTACTAATGTAAGTTAGTATGTATAACTTACATTATTTGTGTTTTATTTATTAACAGATTCTGAAATGTTTTATCTTTGAAAATTACCGGATTCTCTCCCCAACATAACTCACTCTTGACACATGTCAAGATGCTGCCTTGGTCACATCTGCCACCTTGGTCACATCCACTACCTTCTTAAAACGGCTGTTCTAACGAGTAACACATAATACATTCATGTTAAACTGAAACCCTCAAGTTAGCAAAAAAAAACCCAAAAATCTTTGGAAAGTTCCTTTGTTCAATGTTACTCTTTGTTACTCATTTTATGTTGTTGTTGCGATGTTACAAGCATGCTGGTAATAAAGTTCCATACATATCATTTTATTTTGTTGCATTCATCCGCCAAAATTTAATGGCTGGTCCGTGAAAATATTTTCTGACATCAAAACGGAAAAAAGGTTGCAGACTGCCTCTACAATATGGATGATATTTAATACTGTAATTTGGTTTTGTTTGTGGTGTTTAAATACGTTTGCTATCAGGTCAAATCATTTATGTAATATAACTGCAACTATTGATAATTTTCTACAGTTCAACAGTAGACATGTCTGAAAATTACTTTAAAAATGTAAATTAATTAATTTGTCCTTTTTTGCCAAACTACCAGAAATAACAACCACAACAACTATATAATAGTAAAATCATTTCATGGCCATCAGATATGACCCATTTAGATATTCAGAGGTCCTGTGAATATAGACACACCATCATCTTCTACAACATCTTCTATCCATATTGTATATTCTAACCATGCAGTTGATTAAATGACAGTGGATAGAGATGATAAAGTCACTTTTTTTCATTGTTCTCTGTTTTGAAAAATCATTTTTTAATAAACTCAGAGGTCATGAACATCTACATGACCAGTGAATTAAGTAGAGTATTTTTCTGTTTTTTAAGAAATAAAGACATTTCTCTGCGAGCCAGAGTACATGTGCCTGAATGAGAGGAACCCAAGTGGAAGAGTGAAGTTACAGGGAGAAGAGATAGAGAAGGTGAAGTATTTTAAGTATAAAAATGAAGAAGAAAGTCCCGCACACCACTGATCCTTGCAAAAGAAACTATTTATTCCAGCAACGTTTGGACCACAGCAGGGTCTTCCTCAGGCAAATCCTTGGGAGGATTTTAAGTACCTAGGGTCAACAGTCCAGAGCAATGGAGAGTGTGGAATAGAGGTGAAGCATGTGCAGGCAGGATGGAACGGGTGGAGAAAAGTGTCAGGTGTGATGTGTGATAGAAGAGTTTCAGCTCAAA